>CM028338.1:6302239-6509739 GCA_016647705.1 Eucommia ulmoides
AGGCCAATAAATTCAAAAATAATCATAAAATATATCCAAATTTTGAGAACAGATACAAATTTATCAAACTCATTTCTATCTAGAGGGTAAAAGAACAAACGACAAGCAACTATATTGTTATTTTACCTCTTTCCATGAAGCGACCAAGCGAAAAGCAAGAAAGATGAGGATCACTTTATTGCACAAAAAGGCGAAGATAGTCTCTATTCCATGAATTCAATTTTTATTTCATCTGCAAAATCCATCTTTTTTATAACAATGTCTTTGTCCTATGATCCAATAACTTTTCATTAAATAAGAACAATGTCTTTTCATCCAACCTGCTGCCCACTTCCTCACACTTCATCACCCAGGTTATCTTGTCGTCATCTTCCAAGCTATTCATTTGGACACTTTATCAACTAATCGTATTTCACAAATCATGCACGACTCTAATCTCTTTCCATAGAAAAAAGATTAGGGACAACAGTCGATATGATCAACGACCGAACAAATATGTCATTGCCTAAGTCATACCCTCAGCTAAAATGGTTGTGAAGCAATTGCCTTTTGTTTCATTTACCTATTTTTTTAGTTACGGTAAAGCCTGTTATCGGTAGCATTAATGTTGTCCACGTGCTTGCTTCACTATCGTTGGTTATCTCTCAACCTCCAAAAATTATTTAACGTGGATTTTTTCTCACCATTTGTGAAATTGACCACCAGTCTCATCCACATTTGACGTGGGATAAATCTAACATAGAGAAATCGAATTAGCCCTATTAAAGAAGGTTTCAATAGTGATATGAATTGGAGTTGATAGCGACATCAATCTTTTTCTTCTTTCTTTCAAAAATGGAACATTTACCAATTCAATCTTTTCGCTGGTTGTGAATGCCTTTTGTGCAAAGCATCGAGCGAGCACGATTGCGTCTTAATGTCCGCCAGAAGCCCAGAAAGGTTGATTGTCAATGAATTCAGGTCACTATTTTTAACCATTTCCTTAATTTCAGCAAGAAAATACTTGATGGTCTCTTGACCTTTAAACTCATTTGAATCTGCTCATCTCCTAAAGAAATGTTAATCTTTCCAATTTTTTAATAGGTAACAAAATGAGGCAAAACTCATTGCAACTCGATTTTCTTTGTTGTTCGTACAAATTGAGAACAGAAGAAAAAAAATATGGCTGAATCTAATTTTTTGATGAACAATTAAGTGTTGATATTTTTATGGGACTAATGTGCTTACTGAGTGGTTTTCAGATTTATAGTTCCATATTATTTGATTGAGAAGAGGAATCATCAACGGGGAATCATTGAAGAAAATGTAATGGGTGCAAAATTGAAATGATGATGACATGAAAAGTTTTGAAGACATTGAGGACAATTAGGTGAAAACAACTCTTTACTTATATATTTTTAATGCAACCCAAATTAGGATCACGCACGACACTTTAAAATGAATTAATCTTATGTGTGTTTCAGTATGAATTGATAGGTTTAAGATTCTAAAATGGTTTTTTTTTTATAATGTGGTTAATCATAAAAATGGTTTTGGTTAAGGACCTAATATAAAAATTGGTTTTAATGCTTAAAATGATGAGTTTTTGAGTCAATTCGGTCAATCGGCCAAAGAGGTCGGTCGATTAACCAAAATAGTGTGTTTTGGAAGTAAAATGGGAGACCTATTGATCTATTCGGTAAACCGGCAAGTTGGTTCGATCGACTAATGAATCCTATAGCCGAAATAGGAAAAGGGAAGGGGCCCCTAAACCAATCAGCCAACCTACCAGGGAGGTCGGTCAACTGATTCAGTCAATTGGCAAAGTTGGTTTGAGAAGGGCAGTAGACCGACAGTTTTGGGTGCATGGTCGACCGACGTGCCCAATCAACTTTTTGACTGATTCATTTTCTTGATCAAGTCATCTTGTTTTGGATGATTTCAAGGGAGGTTTTCGAGGGATTCAAGTATATTTTAGATATATATATGATATATTTAATGATTCCTATTTAATTGGTCTATTTAATCTAATATTCCTTAACTAAAGTGATTTAATACTTCCTATTTTCTTGGATTTTTATTTGAAAAAATTTTAAGGATCAAAATGAGTTTTCTCAAGACTATTACTTAATGAAACATATCTATTTTGAATATATATGAAATATGAGGTCTTGGGATCTCATTTAATGACATATCATTTGAAAACTAGCCGTTGGAAATCTAGTTCTAGGCCTATTAATATAGACCTGCGGGATTGAGTTTTATCACATCAAGAACAATCATATTTGTCCTTTGTAAAAGAGATTTTGCCGCTAGAAATAATAAGTGAGATTATTCATTGAGTTCTTAATCTAAGACGCTTATCGTTATTGTTATTGGTTTGGGTTTTGCTTTCAAGTTATTATAATTATTTTCGACGAATCCTTGTGAGATTTTTCCAAGCTATTGTTTTTATTTTCTTATATTAGTTTGATTAATTGCTCGGATAAGATATTTGAGAAAAATCGTTTTTGAACTTAATTCTGTGAAAATCTTTTCAATTATTTTTATAGAAAATCTGATTACGTGTTACTTGTGTGCTACCCATTATTTTTATAATCAGATTTATTTGCCTCATGTTATATCTATCACGTAGTTATTATTCGAGACATTAATTGAGTGTATTTGTATTGAAGTGATAGAAACTCCTTGTGGAAATAAAATTGTTATTTTTTGTATTTGCTAATTTGAGCAGATTAGATATATTTGGGTCGATGTCTAATCAGGGTAGCTAGGGTTTCGATTTTTTTCCTGTGAAAAATATTAGAGTTTGATGTTTATTCCATCAAAAAGGTTAGGTTATTATTTTCCCTTGAAAATATTAGATTTTAATTCTTCATGTGATTGTAAAAGTATGTCCTTACCTTGTGAAAAGAATATAGTGGTAGGTTGATTCTAAGCTTGTAAAAGAATCAGATTAATAAATGTTGATTCTGAGCCTGTGAAAAGAATCGAGATTGTAAGGATTTGGTTTCTACTTGGGAAATAAATCAGGGTTTAGTGGATTGTGAATCTCCGTGGAGCTTGGGGGACTGGATAGAGGTGAGAGTAGCTTGGTGAATTAGGATAAATCGTTGCGTGTTGTATTGTTTATTTCTTTTTGATTGTTTGGGTATGCATTTAGATTAAACACATTTTCTCTACTTATCAAGATAATGATCAATTTAAGATAATTAAGAATTGTGTCGAAGTGTTTCATTGCTTAAATTTTGTAATTACCCAATTCAACCCTCTTTTGGGTTGGGCCAAGAATTGGTACCAGATCTGGTTTAATTTATTTGACTTAACATCTTAGTTAAAAATATCACATGGCGCATCACGTAAACACTCTAGTTGAGAGGTAATCTAGGCATCGTCCCACTTTGTTCGCAGGTGATAACTATTCATTCTAGAAAAATAGAATTATTGCCTTTCTACAAGCCACTAATATGATATGTGGCTGCCATTGAAGATGGTAGATATATTTCCTCAGGAGAATGGAGTGATTAAAAAGAATAAACAACTAAGTTCTCCTGATAAACAGACGTTGTCTATTAATTCTCAAGCTATTAACATTATCTTTGCTTCTTTAGATGCAAATGAATATAACAGGGTTTCAAGTTGTAGATCAGAGAAAGAAATATGGGATACATTGCAAATCACACATGAGAGAAGAAATCAGGTGAAATAATCCAAGATCACTGCCTTCGTTCGTCAATTCGAACTATTCAGAATGGGTGATACAGAAACAATTCATGAAATGTATACAAGATTTAATAATATCTGCAATAATCTTGGTCAACTCGGAAAGTCTTTATTCCATGGAAGACAAAGTACGAAAGGTTTTGAGATCGTTGACTAAAGTTTGGGAGCCAAAGGGGACTGTAATCAAGGAAGCTAAGGATCTCACTAAATATTCTATCGATGATCTTATTGAGAATCTAATTACTCATGAGACAGCTATTCGAGGATATGAGGATGAATCAGTAAATAGAAAAAATAAATTCTTAGCACTGAAAACTCAAATGAATGAGGAAAATGACGACAATGATGACATAAATATTGACAGTGAGCAATAAAAAGATATGGCACTTCTCACCAAGAATTTCAGAAAGATAATCCGATGAACAATCCGTGGAAAGAAAAATTTAAACATGAATAATGTTGAATGCTAAAATTATCACAAAAGCGGTCATTTTCAATCCAAATATCCCGAGATAAATAAGGAAAAAGCAAAGAAAAGAAAGAAAAAGAAAAAGGCCGGTGAAAAAGAGTAAGAAGAAATTTATGAAAGCCACCTAAGATGACTTAAAGTCAACTAGCTCAGAAAAATCGAGCAATAATGATTCGTTTATGCTTGTTTTGATGGCCACTGGAGATAAGGCAACACAATGCTCTAGTTCTTGTCCTTTATATTTGGATGAATTATTTGATATTTATCAAGAACTAATGCATGAATATGAAAACTAGTGTTCTCAAATTAATGCCCTACGAAGTACAATTAACTCACTTAACGAGCAAGTGAATAAATTCGAATTTGAAAACAATGAATTGAAATCCAAGGTTTAGGATTTACATTTGTTAGCCTAAGCAATTTCAATCATAGGATCCCCGAATAAATGCGATTTTGACAATAACACCATATTTGACGCTTTAAATGAACTAACAATAATTTTAAGTATAGATTATCCAAGCATCACCGAAACATATTGTTGATATATCCGTTTTGGTGATGTCAATATATGTGTTATGATTATGTCACAAAATGTGTTTTGATGATGTCAATATTAGTGATATGATGATGTCACATTAGACGCAAATTATATGTTCCAATATATTTTGATTGAATCATACCTCGAGTGTACTAACCAATGTGATATCTTAAGTGCAGGTATTAGGAGTCAATTATACATTACGTGTGCTAACCACAATGGAATTTTAAATGTGAAATGTAGGTATAATCACGATATCAAGATCGAAAGACTTAGGTAAGATTAAGCTCATTAGATTAAGTCTATAGGATGTTACTCTTGAAAAGATTATGGACTTTGGCTCATTAGGATGCACGCACATACTGAGAGTGCATATATTCATAATATTATAATTTAAACTTATACATTATTTGATTATATCATGATACATGTGATTGAATTGCCCAACACATGATTATTTGTTAAATTTACATCTTGATCACAATATGCTTAATATGAGAAAACTTGTTTTCAATGTGATCAAAAGATGCGTTGCATGCATTGCTTGATACAACATGCTAAGAATAGTTATTATACAATAACAACATGATATATTTGATCTAATATAGTCAACTTATATTTATATCATGATATGATGTGTTCAAGACAAACCTTGCATGTATTACATGATCAATATATGCTTACAATGATGATATGATCAATATATATATACAATTGTGATATATTGATTCTAACATGTCCAATATACTTATATATCATAATACGTGTCATCGATTTGATCAATACATGCATATATGAGAAATTGACTATTTGATCACAAATATTCTTAAAATGCTTAAACTTGAATTCTATGTGATCATATGGTACATTGCATGATCTCAATATGAAAACACTTCAAATATCATTGAAACAATATTCTAAAAGTGTTTTGAATAGTAAATGATCATGGACTGAGGTCAAAAACTAGGAACGGAAGAAAATGACACTTGCGCTAAAGTTACAGCACAAGTAGTCGATTACATTTAGGTAAAGTAGTTCGACTACCTTCAAACAGAAGGTTCTAGCAAAAAAATATGCACATACCTTTGTTCCCTCAAATGGTCATATCTCACTCATTTTAAGTCCAAATTAGGTGATTCATTTTTCTATGGATAGCTAACTCAATTGCCTTTAATTATGTCTATTAGGAATTATATGTACCTATCCTTGATTTTCAAAGTAGTTTTTTTTATCAACAAGTCAGTAGGCTTTCTCTTTCCTACTCTATTTTTGGTCTAATCTTTTATCCATCTTAACTTGTTTTTTATGAGCCTTGAATGTTTGAATACCTTATTTAATATGTCTAGTATCATGAAACACATTCAATTTAATCAAATCATCATTAGATTCAATCAATTAGATTAAAACCATTTCAAAGGTTTAAGAACACATTTCATAGCTTTTTGGTCATAAACTCAAACTTGGATTTGCATATCAAATCTTGATTGGAATGTTCAAATCAAATTATGGGATGTTAGTTTAAAATATCTACATAATATATTTATGATTAATTGATATGTTCATCATTAAATCTATTGATTAATTGACAAATTAGCTCAAAGGGTATGAAAATTCTATTTTCATCATGCTAAATGAATTCTAAGTGTTCAAATGCTTTAAACGCTTGTATGTGCTTAATTGGACTGTATAAATGTATGGTATACATTATACATTATTTATATGAATGATCAAATTCATAATCATATAAAAATGCAAGTATAAATATCTGAATTTGTCAAGACAACCAAGTGGGAATACAAAGATATTATTTTGACTTAGTGGTAGGGTAACTCATTTAATGCAAGCCCATACATTGTCTTCTACAAATGTGAATGACATCTTATCTTGAAAAAACTTGTTGCATATTTCAAAGTTGAATAGCCTTACATTCAATGATTCCTACCCAACTTTGAATAACTCTATCATGCTTTGTCTACAATCATTATTATCACTCATACTCAATTATATACATTGTATATATGATATATGGCTGTAATTTTTCACTACCTCAAAGACATGAATGGACTATGGGTCCTTTACATTTAATTATAATATCTGGCATTAAATGAGGTTGAAAAAAAAATGTTGACAAATCTGCAGAGATAATGGAGAGGAACCTATGCATTTTGAATCTTGAAATTTGAAGAGGATTTTCAAACGGTCCCTTTGCTCTCAAGTTCTTCAAGTGTGATATTCTCCTACATTCTCTATATCTATATAAAGAAAGAATATTGATGAAGGAAATCATCCATCTATCTAAGTATCAATCAAGTGAGGTACAAAGATCAATCATACAAAAAGTGGTTCAAAGAGCTATACTACAAAGTGATATTCTTCTACACCATATATTTGATTCTTATACTTCTTGATCACTCTTGTACTTAAGGTTTATCTATCTTTTCTTGAGTGATATTTCTAAGAAGCACTAAACACTAGTGAGTGAAAGTGTTGTAATCTTTATAGAGAGTGTTTAGAGCTCTAAGGTCGGTTTTGTAAGTTAGATTACAAAATCATTTTGAGTATTGTATTGAGAGATTGTACTTCATATAAACATCCAAACAAGGAAGATCCTCAACATCAGTACATCAACATCAACTTGTGAAGAAGTTGAAGAAGACCAACGGAGGCGCCTTTGGTGGTAACAGACCGATCTCGCCAGAAAGAAGATCACGTGGAACAATTTGATCTTTACCCACAAGAAGATTGTGAAAGGTATCTCTTCACCCATAATAAGAGTGAAAGGTTGTAAACGGTTTGATATTCACCCATAAGAATATTTCAAATGGTTTAATCTTTACCCCTAAGAAGATTAAAGATTAGTGAACTAGAACTCTCCGTCAGGAGCGCGGAGGAGTAGACTAGGTAAGAAGGTCTTGCCGAACTACTGTAAATTCCTTGTGTCTTGTGGTTTGATTATCTTTATCCCTTACTCTTTACTTTGATTATTTTGATTTGATTGATTATTCCGCTGCACACACAAACACAAGAACTAACAAGTTTGATTTGAGATTTTAGTAGAAAGATTACACGAAAAGTTTTATATATCCAATTCACCCCCCCCCCCCCTCTTGGATCAATATCTGGGCCAACACATATCATGGAAGTGAATTCAAGTCGAAAGGTACAAAATGTATTATTTAAATTAAAGTAATTTTTCATTTTGACAATATTCTCGACATATTGAACTCAAAACTCTATTGGACGCACACACATACCGTATGTGAACAAAATTGTGATTTATTGATCTTGACATGTTAAATATGCCTAAATATCACAATGTGAAGTATGTGTTTGATCATTACATACTAAAACAGAAAAATCAGCTATTGATAATAATTATGCGAAATTAAAAATTTACGTTCTTAACATGATCATAAGGTATATTGTATTTTTGGATCATCTAAACATCATAAATATACTTGATACATGTTTTAAAAATGTTTAGAATGATAAACGGTTATAAACAGAGATCAAAAATCCAAAATGGACGAAAATAGAATGCCGTAGGAATTGCAACATAAGTAGTCGACTACTTTCTGACAACTTTTTTACTCTCTCCTGCTCTGTTTTTGGCTTCTCGTTTTAGCATCATATGCTGGTTCTAATTGTTTTATGATGATTCCTATACACTATAATGATTATATAATATGTTATTATTTTTCAATTTGATCAAAACCATGTTGAATTAAAGCGAATTTGATCAAAACAATTTGAACAAAGCAATAACACAATTTGCAGAATTTTGTCATGAACCCAAAAATTGGATTGGCATATCAAATCTTGTTCGGAATGTTCAAACCATGTCATGACAAGTTAGTTTAATGTGTCTACTTGATATATTCATGATCAATCGATATGTTTATTATTATATCTAAGATTAATTGACAAATTGGCTCAATAACTTATCAAATTTTGTTTTGTGCATGAAAAATATGTTTAAGTGTTTGAACCTCTTGGAATCATTCTCAATTCATAAAAGACTTGTATTAATGTTCAAATGTCATTATATATCTTTGAATTTGATAAACAAATTCGTGCATATACTTGTATACATGAATTATACATGTATTTGTCAAGCCAACCAAGTAGGAATACGAAAGAATATTATTTTGACTTTGTGGTAGGGTAGCTTATTAAATGTTAACCCATACGTTATCTCGCACAATGTGTATGGCAACCTATATTCAACAACTTACTACATAATTCAAAATTGAGGAGCCTTAACTTTAACAATTCCCATCCAGCTTTGAATATTTCTATCATGATTTGTTCATATGTTTTAAATGCCAACCATACTCAATTATATGCATTGAATATATGAACATCAGAGCTGTATTTTTCCACTACCTCAAAGACAAAATGAATAATGGGTCATTTGGAATTAATTATACATATTTAGCATTTATGATAATGGAAAATGTTGTTAGCCATTGACAAATCTGTACAATTTTGAAGTGGAGCAGAGTCTTTGTCTTGACAATTTTGAAGAAAATCTCACAACGGTCATATTGCTCTTAACTCTTCAATTGAGATATTCTCCATTCATTCTCTACACCTATCTAAGAAGAAAGATTGTTGGAAGTTTCAATAAGAAGTAAACAATTCACCAAGTATCTTTCATTCAAGTTGAGCTACAAAGATCAAAGAGATACTACCTAGGCTTCCAAGCAAAATTCTGTGCAACAACACTTCTTCTCTTTCTTGATTCATTTTCTTGAGTGATTATTGTATTTGCTTCACACACATAAATTCTTGAATTCTATATCTTATAAGTGTTGAAGCTCTATTTTGTGAGACGATGAGAAATTTAATTGTAAATCTTGAGTAAGGGTTATACTCAAGAAGAACGATTTGTGAGTAGAACATATTTACTCTAGATTGTAAAATCTTGGGATACAAACTTCTCAATTGATGACTATAGACGGTTTGGTATTCACCCGTAAGAATATTAAAGATAGTGAAATCCTCGAAGGAGCTCGGGGGAGTGACTAGGTAAAGGGTGTTTACCGAACCACGATAAAATACCAGTGTTAATCTCTCTAACTCTACTTTTTACATTTTCGCTTTTATTTGTATTTGTGATTTTTTTTTTTATGGAATATATGTTGTGTACTTCATATAAATCACATGAACACTTAGTTTATATTAAGTAGAATTAATTAACGAAATATTTGCCAAAATTCAATTCACCCCTCCTATTGGGTAATTGGATAAAGCTGGAATTGGTTTTCAAAAAAATATTAAACAAAAACTATTTCACAATTTCTTTTCTGAAAGCAAAAATCTTGTTAGATGTTTTAAGTGTAATATTGTAGGGTATACGGTAAATAAATGTTTTTATAGAATATCTAAATGTAAACAAATATGGGTTCTTAAATGAACTAAAATTGTCCCGACTAACAAGATTGGGCCCACATAGACTGGGTACCACTTATGAACTATTAGAGGTGCTCCTTACAGGTTATTCTGAAAGCATCAAACTGAAAAGAAAAAATGGTTCCTGGATAGTGGTTGTTCTTGACACATGATGGGAGATAAATCAAAATTTACATCTTTGACACCTAAAGATGGAGGTCATGTGACTTTAGAGACAACGCAAAGGGTAAAACTATTGGCATAGGTAACATCGATAATGGGTCTACTACTATTGAAGATTCTTTATTAGTAGATGGTCTTAAACATAACCTACTTAGTATCAGTCAATTATATGATAAAGGTTGTAATGTGATATTTGATCATAATAGATGCATTATTAAGAATGAGCATGATAGTAGTATATTAGTTGTTGCATCACACGTTAAAAATCTCTATACATTTTCATTTGAAGATTTCTTGGCTCAAAATTTATCATGTTTGAATGCATTATCTGAGAATAGTTAGTTATAACAAAGACGTATTGGGCATGCTAGTATGGAGTTAATATCAAATTATCTAAGAAGAGTCTTGCATGTGGTTTGCCTGCATTAAAGTATGTTAAGGATAAAGTATATAATGCATATCAACTAGGTAAGCAATCTAGGTCATCGTTTAAGAAGAAACTATATATATCCACATTGAAATGCCTTGAATTGCTACATCTTGATTTATTTGGTTCGAATTCCATTACTAGTTTAGGAGGTAAATTTTATATATTCGTGATTATTGATGATTATTATAGACTTACATGGGTTTTCATCTTATCTAAGAAAAGTGAGGTTGCTTCAATTTTCTCTAAATTTTGTAAACGTGTGCAAAACGATAAACAATCATGCATTATTAACTTTCGCAGTGATACAGACAGAGAATTTAACAATGATGAAATTATAAGTTATTATAATGAGCATGGGCATGCACACAGATTTTCTACACCAATAAGACCATGTGGAGAGATAAAACGAGACATCTCAGGAAATAGTTAAAATAATGCTGAATGAGAGTCATCTTTTTAAATATTTATGGGCTGAAGTGGTAAGTACTGCGTCTCATGCCATAAATAGTATCTATATCCAAAGAGGTTTTAATAAAACCCTTTATGAGATTTGGAATGGCAAAACTTCAAATATATCATATTTTATAGTTTTTGGATGTAAATGTTTTATTTTAAACTAGCGTATAACCCGTGCCTGAAGGCACGGGTGTAAAACAAAACAAAATAAAATAAAGAATTGATCTATTTCATTTAAATATCAACAATAATTAACAATCGAGATTAACAACATACACCTATTTAATTTGAATATCAATAATAACTAACAATTGAACATCATTAATAATTAACAATGAAGATTAAAACTTGTATCGATATAAAATAAGAAGATTATGTATTCTTTACAAATACATATTATTTTTATACTACATAGAGATTTTCATAAATTCTCTTTTTTATTCAGGATAATGGTACTTTTGATCCCTCACAAATGTAATCAGTGCTCAATTGAACTCCCAAATTTGAAAAAAGACACATTGGCTCTTTAACATTTCAATTTTGTTCTGATTTTGCTCCAATACTATTCAATGATAACAACCAAAAAGTATTTGTCATTTTACGATCAAATCTAAATAAATAATAAACAAAAGCCATCAAAGAGAAAATAGGAGTAAACTGAATCCTGAGAACAGAAACACAAATCAGATGCATTCTAGTTCCAAGTTTTCTGTGAACAGAAGCATCAAAACAGAGCTATTGTTTTTTCTTTTCTTTTTTTAACAGAAAACAAAAACAGTTCTTTGGGTAAATAAAACCGAAACCAAAATAGAACATCAATTTATGAACCCAATTTTTCTTTGGGTACAAAAAACAGAAACAGAAACAGTTTTTTGGGAATAGAAAACAGAATTTTTTATTTTTTATTTTTGGGTAAAGAATACAGAAACAGTAACAGAACATCAATACTCATAACAGTTCACCAAAAAATCTAGAAATAGGATAAGCTCTATTTATATTCAAAGAAATAGGAAATTGGGAACAAAACAAAAACAAATCTCATATTATATATAGCAAAAACAAAATTGAATCGACATACCTAAAAACAAAATTGAAACAATTGAGTTTCAACCCCTCTTCCACCCTTAAACCTCGGGCATTGACAAAACTCTGCAACAAAAAAACACCTCCGCATCAATTTATGATTCCATTTTTTTTTTGGAAGAAACACATAAATATTTTTTTTGCGAAGTGAAAATAGAGCCATATTTTTATTTTATTTTTGAAAAAAAATAAATAAATAGTTCTTTAGGTATAGAAAACCGAAACAGAAATAGAAAATCAATTTATGAACCCAAATTTTCTTTGGGTGCAGAAAACAGAAACAAAAATAGTTTTTTGGGAACAGAAAACATAAACATTTTTTTTGGGGGGTAAAGAAAACAGAAACAGTAACAAAGCATCACTTTATAAACCCACTTTTTTATTTTTATTTTGGGAACAAAAACATTTTTTTTTTTTTGGCGAAATGAAAACAGTGAAATTTTCTCTTCGGAACAGAAAAGAGAAACACAGTGTCTTTGAGTACAGAAAACAGAAGCATTTTTTATAACCATTAATTCAGAACACCCAACTTGGACTAAAATGCAGATAATCGAGAATCAATTGCAATGAACAAAAATCAATTCAGAAACACACTCAACAGATCAGCGAAGAGAGATAAATAAATAAAACCTGGATTCAAGCCTACTGCTAGATCGCAGTGCTTTGGAGGTGGGGGATGCTGTCGAACGTTGAAGATGGAGAGAGAAGTCAGGGGCGGCAAGGAACCACACTAAAGAGAAACACAAAAGAAGAACACAATGAAAACAGAAACACTAATCTGGGGCAAGAGAGAAGAATGGGTGTCGAAACATACCTGAAATTTCTGAACTAATTTAAACAGAAACACTAATTCTGAATAGAGACACTAATTTAAACAGAAACAAAATGATACCTGAAATTTCAGAAATGTAGGAGAAAAATATCAAAGCAACCTGTTCAATAAAGAGAGAAGAATGAGCGTCAGTCACTAATGTAAACAAAAATTTACAACATGCACAGCCAAACAAACTTTGAGACCAAAATAAGTACTCATATATAAAGGATTAAAATTTTAAGTTAAAAAATGAGACTCCAGAAGGTCTCTAGATATATAAGTATCCAACGGGCAATCAGAAATGAACAAATGATAGAGAAATAAATGAAAATAGGCAATATTACCTTAGCTAGATGGCTCTGGATCGTTTAGCCTGAGAGTTGTTAACGACACAGAATTTAACCAACTAAATGCCTAAAAAAGGTACAGAAAATCGTTAGGGATATATATAGAGAGAGGAAAAGGAAATTAATCTAATTCGATGGTATATCCTCAAAAAGTTCAATAAAATTAAGCATGAATTTAATCAAATTCAGTCACAATTAAACAAAACTGAAATGAAAAACCATCAAATTGAAGAAAACCCTAGATCGTCCAATTACCTGTCGCCAACTGAAGAAATCGTCCAATTAGCTATCACCAATTCCATCTCCGTGATTAGCAGACCTTGTTCTCCCTAAAAAAAACCTAAAATCCAAGCCGCTCCATCACTGAAAACAATAATAAAAACATTAATGAAAATGCATTCTACATAACTAAATGAATGATTGTAAAGATAGACAAAACAGATAAGAAACGACATGAACAGTTTAATTAACCGTTTATTTTAAGGAAAAAAAGAAATTAGAAACAAAAATAAAAAATTAAAGAAGAAATTAAAAAATAAAACAAAACAGAAATTATAAATCATTTTTTTAATCTGAGAAGAGGGTTAGGCCGCCATGGCTGCAACATCAGCTACCAATCGTGTTGCCCGCCATATAAGACAATTCAATATACCAAACAATTAACAAACTAACCCATAGAACACTAAGAAAAAAACAGAAACGGGAACAGGAAAAACCTAAAACATATAAAAAATAGAGAGGAAAAAAAACTACAATAACTGAAACCAAAGAAATAAAATAAAACTGAAACAAAAAAAAATTGAATAAAACTGAAACATATACTTTAAAAAAAAAAAAAAAGAATGGAATAGAACTAAATAGAAAAAGAAAAAGAAACATTCAGGACCTTAGAGATTAATAAGATCAGGAAAAAAAAATCAAATGAAAAATGTTAGATATGCAAGAGAAATTGGAGTTTAAAGAAGCAAAAAAAATGAATAATAGATACAGAGAGAGAGAGATCTTACCAGAAATTGATCAATCCAGATAGTCGATGATTGAGACGCCGAGTCGAGAATCGTCCATACCTTGCCCATGGTTCTGAACTTTCAATGACATTGTAAGCATAAATAATTTTGGGATTAATATCAGCGAAAATCATTATAAATCATTGATCAAGAAATTAAAAACTGAAAATGAAAAGGGAGATACACATTGGATATTAATCTGGTAGAAAAAATCCGAGACCAATAACTTCACATATACAACCAAATCAGATCATATCAAATCAGATCGAAGAAGCAAAACACCAAAGAACAGCGTATTTAGCAATATTTCTCTGCTCTCACAAACATTAATATCGGAAAATATTATTTACGGGCAAATAAACACATGCATCTTAACAAAAACAGATCTAATAGTGAAGAAATGGTTCATATGCCTTAGAAACAGGGAACAGAACAGAAACAGGTAACAGAACAGAAATAGGAATGAAAACAGAAATGGACAAACAAGGAACAGAAACAGGAACAAATAGGCCTGGAAAAAAATTCAGAACAAACAGAACAGAATAGAAACAGATCTCACTGAATTAAGCCCCTATTAACGGGCCTGGAACAAAAATTGAAGAACGGTGGAAACGATGAAACTCAAATAAGAAAATCTCAATATACCACAATGTAAAACATCTGAGTGTACCCATCTCCTTCTGGATCTATTCTCAGGCATCAAAAATTAAAGAACAGCAGCAGACCCATCGCCAGCAGCAGAAATTGAATAACGGGCCTGGAACAAAAAAAAAACAGAAATAAGGGAACAAAAATACAAAAATCTGGGAATAAACACGGCGATGGCTATTGTTACTGCGGCGAGAAGGATTGAGACCTAATTGTTCATGCCATGGCTAGAATTTGAACAAAACAGAAATTGAATCAAGACTCACCTTTTGGTCGTGAATGGTGGAAACAATGAAACTCGAATCGAAGCTCTCATGTGCCAAGAAATTTTGTCCGACGATGATAGGAGGCCAGATCTGGACGACGATGGCGGCGGCGAAGTGAAGCATGACGGAAAGCGACGACAGTTGAGCCCTAATTGTTCATACCATGGCTCAACCGTCGTTGTTGGAGGCAGAGGCTAGTGGTGGGGTGGTGTCGCCTGGTCGTACGGTGGTGAGATCGATTCGAAATAGCGATAGAGAGATGAGAAGCTAAGAGAGGGAGACGGGAGGAAGGCGGCTGAAAACCCTAACGAAGATTATGGAGGCTATGAATTCGACGGAGAAGAAGAAGAATCCATGAAGTGGGGGGCGACGAATTCGGCGAACATGAAGTAAATACAAGGCAAGGACAGGCAGGGACTGTTGATGATGGTAAGTGTTAAAAAGTAAGGTTGATGGTAAGTGTTATATAAATTTGTTGTATATATATATGCTGTATATAAAAGTAATCCAACGGCTACGAATATCCAGAGACATCCAACGGCCTTGGATGTAAATGAGCTAATTTATTATATAGATGATAAGGATTATTTGGAAAAGTTTGATGCCAAATCTAATTATGGTATCTTCTTTGGGTACAATTCGAATAGTAAAGCGTATAAATTTTTTAATAAATGTACTTTAGTTGTGGAAAAGTCTATGCTTGTTGTATTTGAGGAATTTAATTTACTTGTGTCGAGAATGGATTTGGATAATGATAATGTAGATACAATGACTAAGCAAAGCATCCAAGGAATTGAGATAGGAAAAGAGCCATCAAGTCCAAAGAATGGGGAGATAAAATGTGAAGAGACAATTTTACCATGAACTATAAAGATAACTCATGTACATTCGCAAACTAAAGAAGGGATTTTTATTAATCAAACCAAGTACACCAAGGAGTTACTAAAAAAAATATGGCTTGGATGGTGCTAAAAAATACAAAACTCTCATGGCAATAGTTACAAAATAGAAAAAAACGATACAGGTAAAAAGTCAATGAGAAAATATATCAAGGTATGATTGATAGTTTGTTGTATCTTATTGCTAGTAGATATGATATAATATTTAGTGTATGCTTGTGCATTAGATTTTAATCTTGTCTGAAATAATCACATCTAACAACTGTCAAGTGAATCTTTTGATATTTAAAAAGGACAAGTGATCTAGGATTATGGTATCCTAGGGAAGGTAACTTTAAACTAATTAGTTACTCCTACACTAATTTTGTTGGATGCAAAGTTGAGCGTAAAAGTACAAGTGGTTCATGTCATTTTTTGGGACATGCCTTGGTTTCTTGGTCCAACAAGAAACAAAAATTAATTTTCTTATCTACAACGGAGGCAGAATATATGGTAGCTGGTAATTGTTTTGCTCAAATTTTATATATTAAACAACAATTATATGACTTTAGGATTTGTATAGAAGAAACCCCTATCTATTGTGATCATAAAAGTGCTATTTGCTTAATTAAGAATCCAACACAGCTCTCATGAACTAAGCACATAGAAATTCAACACTATTTTATTCGTGATCACATTCAGAAAAAAAGATGTGTTTATTGAATATGCTGATACCACCAATTAACTTCCTGACATTTTAACTAAACCCCTAACTGAAGATCAATTTATCAAAATTATTTTAGGTTTAGGCATGGCTAGCATAACAATGTATGTCTAGCATAATGTTTTGATCTTCCGCCCCCATTTTTTGAGATGACAAATGAGGAAACGTTGATGTTTAAGGGATTTGTACGCCTAAGCATTGCATTTATACAGGGGGAAAATATTTTGGCAATTATTTTATATTGAAGGAGAAAAACTTAAATCGATTATATTATATTGAGGGAGAGAAAATTATATTTTTTTATGTATGTGTTCACAGATAATGCTTAAATGAGCTTAAATACCCGTTTTCGGATTTAGGGAGAGTGAGGTTATATTATGTTTTTTGTGAGAAAACATAAAAGTTAATTATCATCATAAAAAAGTAAGAGATTGTTGAATCCAATGGTTTGATGAACAATTGAATATTGATGTTTTTATGGGACTAATGTTTTTGTTGAGTGTTTTCAGATTTATAGTTCCATGTAATTTGATTAAGAATTGGAATCGTTGAAGAAAATATAATGGTTGCAAAATGAAAATGACCAAGACGTGAAGAGTTTTGAAGACATTGAAGACAACTAGGTGAAAAATACCTCTTTAATTATATACTTTTAATGAAACCCGAATTAGGATCACACACGACACTTTAAAATCAATTGATCTGATGTGTATCTTAGTAAGAAATGATAATTTTAAGATTCTAAAACGACTTTTTATAATGTGGTTAATCAAAAAAATGATTTTGTTGAAGGACCTAATTAAAAATTAGTTTTAAAGCTCAAAATGATGAGTTTTCGAGTCAGTTCGGCCAATCGGTGAAAGGGGTCGGTCGACTAACCAAAACAGTATATTTTGGAAGTGAAATTGATGATCTATTGGTCCATTCGGTCAGCCAGAAAAGTTGGATTATTCGACTAACGAATCCCATATCCGAAATAGGAAACTAACGAATATTGCAACCGAAATAAGAAAAGGGAAAGGGCCCCAGGACCAATCGGTCAACTGACTAGGGAGGTCGATCAACTTAATGGGTGCAATCCAAAGACTAATTTCGATCATTGGAGAAGGGCGGTCAACCAACGATTTTGGGTGGTCAACCGATATACCCAGTCAAGTTTTTGACTGATTCATTTTCTTGGTCAAATCATCCATTTTTTTATGATTTCATGGGAATTTTTTGAGGTATTCAAGTATATTTCAGATATAAATTATATATTTAATGATGCATATTTAATTGGTATATTTAATGTAATATTCTAACTAAAGTGATTTAATATTTCCTATTTTTGTGGATTTCGATTTGAAGGACCAAAATGAGTTTTCCCAATAGTATTTTTTAATGAAACATATTTATTTTGAGTATATATGATATATGGGGTCTTGAGATATCATTTAAGGACATATCATATGAAAACTAGTCGTTGGAGGTCTAGTTATAGGTCTATTAATGTAGACCTATGGGATTGAGTTTTATCACATCATGAACAATCGTATTTGTGCTTTCTAATAGAGATTTTGTCGCCAGAAATTATAAGTGAGATTATTCATTGAGTTCTTGATCTAAGGCATTCATCGTTATTGTCATTGGTATGGGTTTTGCAATCAAGTTGTTCTAATCATTTTTCTTCGAATCCTTGTGAGATTGGTCCAAGCTATTGGTTTTATTTTCTTATATTAGTTTGATTAATTGTTGGGATAATATATTTGAGAAAAATTATTTTCGAACTTAATTATGTGAACATCTTTTCAACAAATTCTATTGAAAATCTTATTACATGCTACTTGTGTACTACCCATTATTTTTATAATCAGATTTATTTGCCTTACATTGTATCTATTACGTTGTTATTATTTGGGACATTAATTGAGTATATCTGTATTGGGGTGGTAGAAACTCCTTGTGGAAAGAAACTTGCTATTTTTTGCATTTACGAGTTTGAGCGGATTAAACACGTTTAGGTCGGTGACTAGTTAGGGTAGCTGGGGTTTCGATCTTTTTCCAGCAAAAAGGTTAGGTTATTCTTTTCCTTGAAAAATATTAGGGTTTAATTCTTCATGTAATTGAATTAAGTGTGATTGTAAATGTTTGTTCGTAGCTTTTGAAAAGAATATAATGGTAGGTTTATTCTTTAACCTATAAAAAAAATCATGTTTGTAAAGATTGATTCTAAGCATGTGAAAAGAATCAAGATAATAAGAATTTTGTTCCATCCTAGGAAAAGAATCAGGGCATAGTGGATTGCGAATCTCCGTGGAGATCGGGGGACTGGACGTAGGTAAGACTAGCTTACTGAACTAGGATTAATCGTTGTGTGTTACACTGTTTATTTCTTTTTGATTGATTGGGTGTGCATTTAGATTAAACACATTTACGCTACTAATCAAGATAATAATCAATTTAGGATAATTGAGAATTTATGTTTAAGTGTTTAATTGTTTAAATTTAGAAACTACCTAATTTACTCCTCTTGGATTGATCTTTAGGCCAACAAATATTTCTATAGTTTCTCATTTTCTGAAGTGTTCATATTTTTCAAGAATAGAAATAGAAAACACTAAGAAAACGCTACCTTAATTGCCCTAGAATCAAACTTCTACTCTTTTTTATTAGGTAAATGACACCTTGCCTGAATTGTACTACTGTTACGATATGTTTGGTACACGAGATTTGGTAATGGATTGAAATACTCATGGAAATGATTTTTCCATTCATATGTTTGGTACGTGTGATTAAATTTTCATTATCAAGGGTTTCCTTTTCATACAAAATATGGAATTAATCACAAGATAAACTTGGTATTATTTAATCTTAATTAAATGAAATTATGTTTAATTTGTTTCGGCCAAAAAAGGCAACCAAACACTAAACAAAATTGGAATAATAATTAAATTTAATCAAATTACTATTTATCCAATTGAAAATTGAATTAAATTATTATTTTATCTTTTGCATTTCTAATCAATATATCCTTTCCTTTTTTTTTTTTTGTTCTTACACTTTTCTCCCCCATTCTTTTACTTCCTTACACCATTTTCTCAAGCAAAAATTTGATGTTGAAAGATGCCGTTGGATTCTCTCTCTCTCTCTCTCTTCCCCCCCACTACCCACCTACCCACCAGTACCACTACCTCGACCCTTTCCTGGTAATACCACCGCCCACCCTCTGTCCACCACCTTCCTCCTCTTATTCTTCTTCTTTTTCTTCATCTTCTCCTTTAAAAAATTATATATTTTTCACGAGGAGATTTTATTATACAAATACATTTCATCATGATTTATTTTCAACACTAATCAAACATTGAAATAGGAATGATCATTCCAATACTACATCTAATCCCTTTTGTCACCAAATAGGAATAGTAAAGACCATTTGATTCCATTCCAGAGTACTAATAACAATGTTATAATATATTTTTTTTTAATCACTTACTCTTTTTGGTTCAGACTTAAGTGTAATGTTTTAATAATTAATAAAATTTTATAAAATGATAGATTTATCCCTACACCCAACCTAGCCTAACCCAAGAAATAAAAGAAAGAAAGAAAACACACACACACAAAAGAAAAAAGGCAAAACACAAAAGGTAAATGGATGTTATCCAGTCTGATTTGGCCTGAGTATAAATATTAGTAAATAATTTGTTAACTTTTTACTTTTTGATATTTAACTGTTAATTTCAATAAAGAAAAATGTAACTATTTCATTTTAATATAAATCATATACAAAGTAGTACTTTAAAAAATACTATAGAGATTTAAAGGGAAATTCAATTAAACAGACAGAGTCTCCTTTACCCCTTTTTGATATCATGATTTGATGGCTACCACTACCAGTAAAAAGTCATTTTTCTTATGGTAACGTTATTTTGTACTTTTAAAATCAATAGTTATATTTTTTGTTGTTTCTTATTTAAAAAAATTACAAAAACTCAAACCACCACATTTGGGATTCACCATCACCAAAAATTAGAGTCCAATAAATACATAAATAAAAAGGTTTATACCAAAGACCTCTCTGTCTTTTGACCTTATATCAGAAATATCTCTTGTCATTTGACAAATACCAATCACCCTCATGTTATTTGACAAATGCAACCAATTACTCCATTTATGACATAAATGGCCTTCTATGTTTTCAAAAAATTATATTTTTATTTTTATAAAAATTCGTTCACACCCTTTTGTTTTTAAAGTTATAATTTTACCCCTATAACTTTTTAAATAATTATATTTATCTCCCATCCTACCACACCCTCTCACCGCCCACTGCCCACCACCACCTCCACCTCTACTGCCAACTCCACCTCTACCTCCCACCAACACCGACACATCCCACGCACTACAAGAAAAAGTGGTATTAGTGACAAATTTTAACAACGAAAATGAAATTCGTCATAGAAAGATAGTATTTGGTGAGAAAAATTGATTTTTTCGCTAAAGGTCATTGACTATTGGCAACGACTTAAAAATTTCCTCACAAAAAATGAGTTTTAGCGACAAAATATGAAATTTGTCATTAAATTAGTCATAAATACTTGACCGCTATTTAATTTTATTTTAGTAACAAATAATTAATTATTAACAACAATTATTTTTTGTGGCTAAATTTTTTTATAATATATAGCCACCAAATAATTCCTTACTACGTATCAAAATATTAGTATTAATATATTTATATTAATTATCAAATATAATATTCACAATTGCATTCGCAGTATCAAACCCCTTCGCTTTTTCCCCTTCGTTTCTTCCTTACTCTCTGCCCATGCTGCCGATCAAAATTGCTTGGCTGCGAACACACGACGGTGGCGGCGAAGGGTATCGAAGACGACGACGACGGAGAACTTTAGGGTTGGTACCAATCTTCACAATTTGAAAACTTCAAGCATAGGGTCTTCGTCAAGTGGAAAGCTGTCGCCTCCATGGTCCTCAAGGATGTTTATTCTCCCTTTTGGCAAAATCTTATGAACATATATCTCTATTTTTGTAATCGATCTGCGCCTATTTCTCTGGTTTCAGCCGATTTCCCGATTTCAATTTTTGTAATCGATTTCCCGATTTCAGTTTTTGCAATCGATTTGTAAATTTCCGATTTCCCGATGTTTGTAATCGATTTTTGTAGAGTTTTTATTCCCGGTTTGTAAAAATTCCTGGATTTTTGTTGTACAAAAAATGAATTTCATGGAATTGGAGCTTGAGGATTGGAATTAGAAGTGGACCCTTTCTTTGCGTTTGTTTCTACTTCCAATTCCAAGGCTTCAATTCCATGTTACCCCAGCAGTAGTCTTTTGTTTATTCAATCATGGTGACATGATGACTCTGTTGATGAGAGAAGACACCCTATCTGTAAGTGTCCCCAAGTTTTACATTGCTCAAACTACATTCACAGGTTGGTATGCAGCTCAGCATCACAAGTTGAAATTTCTATTAAATTGCATTTACTTTGTAATGTGATATAAGAGATTGACCTATCTTCATAACTTTCATTATCGTTTCTTTCCAGAGATATTAAAATTGATAGTCTTCTTCTGGACAAAAATGGTCACATGAAACTCAGACTTTGGTCTTTGTTAGCCTCTCGATTGCAGAACTTTATCTGCACTGATGGAAGATGAAGCCATGGATGACGAGAAGTAGAGAAGATGTAGTTCTCATATTCCTCTTCCTTATATTTCAGAAAGGCGATAGGCAAAAGCTGCTCGTATCAGGGAGAAATATCCTGATAGAATACGGGTATCATGTAACTTGCAGCCTTTATGATCGAATTTTCGGATATTAATCATATATTTTGAACTAATTCGGAGGGTTTTTTTTTTTTTTTTTTTTGGTCTTCATATAGGTCATTGTGGAGAAGGCTAAAAGAAGTGACATATTTGACATTGACAAGAAGAAGTTAGTAATATCAACAATGTTTTCAACTATCTGATATGTGAGAGGACTTGGTCCCGGTCCAAAACCAACCTCCACAAGCGATTCTACATCTTTTCGTGGGCCAACACAAGAAGATTTTGATAACATGAATGCTCAAATTGAAGCACTGAAGTGGAGCAGTCATATGGTGGAATGAGACCGTCATCTTCACGGTAAAATTTTTGTACTTCATTTTCTTATTAGTTGATTAATTTTAGTATATCACATAAAAAGGAAAAAACAGAAATAAAAAAATTGCTGAGAAACTGAAAAAGGGTTAAAAACAGATAAAAAGAACCGTAAAAACACAAAATAAATGATAAAGGAACTGGAAAGAACACGTAGCAGCAAAACTGGGAAAAAAAAGGACCGAACGAAATAGCAATACAGAAAAAGGGGACTAAAGAAGCTAAAAAAGTTAAAATGGGGTAGGGTGTCCAAAAATGCCCAAAATGGGTCCGATTGGCGTGAAACTAGAGGGTTAGCTTCACCAAGGCCATTAAGACTTATAGGAAGAAACCGAATTGAATTTGGATAAGTAGTTTAGGATTTATGTGAAAACATAGAATTTGAACACTTAAAGAAGTTCAAAAGAGGTCGGGTGTCAAAAATGCCCAAACGGGGTCTGATTGATGCGAATGTCAAGGGTTAGCGTCGCCATTACTTGTTGGAGGAAACTGAATTGAATTTGGATAAGCGGTTTAGGATTTATGCGAAAACATAGAATTTGAACATTTAAAGAAGTTAAAATGGAATCGAGTGTCCATAACGCCCAAATGAGGTCCGATTAGCATGAAACTCAAGGGTTAGCGTCGCCATGGACATTAAGCCTTGTAAGAAGAAACCGAATTGAATTTGGATAAGCGGTTTAGGATTTATGTGAAAACATAGAATTTGAACACTTTAAGAAGTTAAAAAAAGGTTTGGTGTCCAAAACGTCCAAACGGAGTCCGATTGATGCGAAACTCGAGGATTAGCATCTCCACGACCGTTAAGACTTGTAGGAAGAAACCGAATTGAATTTGGATAAACAGTTTAGGATTTATGTGAAAACATAAAATTTAAACATTTAAAGAAGTTAAAATGGGGTCGGGTGTCCAAAATGTCCAAATTCGGTCCGATTGGCGCGAAACTCAAGAGTTAGCGTCGCCACGGCCATTAAGACTTGTAGGAAGAAACCGAATTAAATTTGGATAAGCGGTTTAGAATTTATGTGAAAATATAGAATTTGAATGAATTTAAAAAAAAAAAAAAAAAAAAAAAAAAAAGCGGGTTAAAATGTTTTAGGTGTTTAAAAACTTTTCCCTTTGGTTCGTAAATGCAGTGATGAACTTCAGTGGCACTTAAGCACGACACTTAAACAATGCACTTCCTTTGTTTCATTTGTTTAATTTATTTTTTTCTGGAACAGTACACTTAAATACTGTTCCTTTAGTGTACAATTCCCTTAAAACTTTTGTCTGTGCTCTGTTTTATGTTCAGTTTTTATGTTCTTTTTTTTTTTTTTTTTTTTTTTTTTTTTTCCAGTATTTGTTCGCTAAAAAAAAAAAAAGCATTGAACCAATTTAGTTCTTAAACACTGATCCGAACATTTTTTTCTGAGTATCCAAAGAAGACCCCGATGGCTCATGGTGACAAGATTAAATTTTAGAAAGCCACCACCAGACAGAACTACTGAATGTATACACTGCCATGGCATCTTTTCTCATTGAGCAAATTTAAAATAAATTTGACAAGGCGTACAACTTCAAAGTAATAGTTTGTTAGATTTAATTAACTTTTTAGATTTTATTTGCATCATAACTTCTTTATGAATAATGATGATTTTTACTTAAAAAAAGAAAGGAAAAAAAGTAGAACATTAAAAAAGGCTAGAGTTAATATAAGGCTTTTCGATTATCGTTAATATGTTTGATTTAAATTGACACTCGAAACTTCTTAGTGAATCTTGTTCATGTTTGCGCATTGTTCTTAAACAAATTATTTGTTCTTGATCAATTCAAATTTCGAGAAATACCAAGATATCAATGTTTTAATGACTTAAGTCGTTCACTATGACTCAATTAATACAATTACATTTTGCCCCATGTACTTTAAGTAAGATGTGAGTTATTGATTTGTCTGATTTTTTTGTGATGCAGATTAATTGTTCGTTGATCTGAAATTACGAAAACTATTTCTCTGCAAGGGAAGATATTTGATACAAATACTTTGGTGTTTTTTTTTTTTGGGTGAGGGACAAGAATGAGATTGTTTTAATTACATCTATCAACACTTTCTTTTATGCACTATTTGAGAATTTGAAAAAAAAAATTATTTAGTTTAATATTATTTACGTTATATGAGTTGAGACATGTTTATTGGTTAGGGGAGTTTTATTTACATATGTTTGGAATGTATGTCGTAGATTTTTATTTCTCTTTGATTTTGGATGTGATAAACAAGTATTATTTGTCCCAAATTCTAATGATGACCGATGTATGTTTTTATTAATGAAGAAATTATTCAAATAAAATTTGTAACAAAATGTTACTTTTAACGAGAAATTTAGTTGGTCACTAAATGTTAATTATTAGTGAGGAAATTATTAAAATAAAATTTGTTGCAAATTGTTACTTTTAGTAAGAAATTTAATTGGATGCTAATTATTAGCGACAAAATTATTCAAATAAATTTCGTTGCAAAAGGTGATTTTTAGTGACAAAGTTGTACATTTAGTGAGGAAATTAGTGACGAAATATTTCCTTGCTAAATACATACTTTTTAGCGAGGAATTCAAAATTTGTCACTAAAAATTTTTGTAGACGAGGTTTCTGCAATGATCGTGGTGGTGGGCGGTTATCGTGGAGGTGGGCGATGGGTGGAGGGGTCAGTGGCAGTGGGCGGTGAGAGAGTATGGTAGGGTGGGAGGTAAATATAATTATTTAAAAAGTTAAAAAATAAAAATTATAACTTTAAAAATAAAAGGGGTGTTAATGAATTTTTATAAAAATAAAAAAATATAGAAGAACATTTATGTAAGGGGTAATTTGTTGTATTTGTCAAATGACGGAGGGGGTGATTGATATTTGTCAAATGACATGGAAGTTTTATGGTTTAAGGCCAAGAGACAGGGAAGTTCTTTCGTATAAACCAATATATAAAAACTAAAGTATTGTTCGGTAACGTTTTTAAAGTATTTTTATATTGATTTTTTTATTTATTTATATATTTCTAGTAAAAACGAAAATAAAAAATGTATTCAATAATGTGGAATTGATCATTGTTATCCATATACATGTTCCCGTTATCCAAAAGAATTTCGTAGAGGATTGAAAAATATGAGTAGAGAGGTTTTCGTCGTTCAATCTCTTAAAATATAAAAGAATAATTGGAGTTATGCCCACTTTCAAAAAATAAATTCACATGGACCATATTTCCTTGACAAATTTTGATTTGATAAAACACTACTCATAAACGAAATATAAGCAAAAATCCATTTATTAAAAGTGATGTTCTTAAATTGTCATTTTTAAAAGGACCTATATTTCTTGGATTTTGACACTTTGTAGCCCCTACATTATTTCACTTTGGTTCCTATAGTTTCTAGCTAAAACCATAATATCCTAAAATTTCGTAATCATCTTAATTCAATCCAAATCAATAATTTCACGTCAACTGCATGGAGCGTACCTTTGGACCTTTACAAGGTCTGACCTCGATGGTCTCCAACATGTTAAGAAGTTCAAGAAGATTGACTTCTTCCTTGTTCAGGTTGAAGTTCACCACAAACTGATCGTACACGTCCGATAATAACTGCAGAACTAGGTCCCAACTAGGTTATGATCCAAAACTGACTCCAACCTTTTTAGTTCCTCGATCTAGGTAGTCATCTTAAGAACATGATCTCTAATCGATGGCCCTACCACCATTTTGTCCCTAAAAAGCTCCTTAGAGATGGTGTCACGACTCGGTTTTCCAAGGCCGTCACTATGGTTTCTCCTATAGAGAATTCCTAACTTAAAATTCAACTAATCAAATTTCCCAATTTACAATATTCCGTAAGTTTTATAAATCATGGCGATAATTTTAGTTGCCAATTTTACACCGAAAATTTATTACATACAATAATCACCATTTATATATACCACCAAATAACCAACCAATATCCTTTTGTAAATTAATTCGCAGATTATATAAGTAGTGGCGACAAAACTAATAATTTAGTACTTTATTACTTAAACTGGATATTTCCATTTCATTTCTTTAAATCATTTATTTTAATATAATACTGAAACCGAATTTCCAACATCTTATCCAACCAATTACATTCAACAATTTCATTAACCGAATATTCAATACATTAAAAATTAGGAGAAATATTTTACAACAACTATGATAATTATAATTACCGTTTTCGCCAATTACAACAATAAATAATAATTACAATTTATAGAACTAGAAATTTTAATAATTTATCTCCTTGTCGTTTCCTCCTAGCCCACCCTGCAACCAAACACTGTGGGGTTGTGAGCTTACGCTCAATAGAACTCCAACCCCGCTAATACGTGTATTTAATTAATATAACATATTAACTACGTAAGTATGCTCGTCACATAAATCTAACACATAAACCACATTAGCCTGCTCATCACATAATTCTCACATCGTCCAAATCAATTCATATAACCGAGCACGAGATGAGTTTTAGATTTTATTGGGGTGGTTTATGCAATTTTTTTTTCCTTTTTCTTCTTCTTTTCCTTTTTTTTTTTTTCTTTCTTTTCCCTATTCTTATTCTCTGTGTCTGCTTCTGTTCAACTCCTGACTTTACGGCTGCGGCGTCAAAGTTCACTGCCGCGGCGAACGGGCTCACCCCATCCTCTGTTCTGCTTCCTGATCTTTCATCGCCGAGGCGAAAGATTCACTGCCGAGGCGCACATCCCTCTTTTCTTTTGCTCTGCACACTGATCCTCTACCGCCAAGGCGAATGAACTATTACCGAGGTGAACTTTCTCCTTTTTACTCTGTTATGGCGCACTAACCTTCCACAGCCTAGACGAACACGCTACAGATTCACTTTCTGCTTCCCTGAATTCCCACCGCCGCGGCGAACGCCTCACCACTGCGACGGTGGTCATCTTTTTCCTTTATGCTCTACTTTTTAGCTCAGCTGCCACTCTCTCTCTCTCTCTCTTTCTTTCTCTTTGCCAACTCTGACGATCACCCTCCACACCAACTACCAACTAACCCACACCAAACCACCACCGTCAAACCAACCGAACGACGGCACAACACACAAACACAGAGCAGACGCAAATCACACACACACCCACTACTCTCTCTCTCTCTCTCTCTCTCTAACTTCTACTCACCACCGGCCAAACTAACCGACGGCGGCACACCCACAACCGACGACTCCCTCACCATGAACAGAAAACACAAAACCCACACACCCAGCAACATACACAATACAAACAGCCACGTCTCGGCTAAATACGGACACCACCGTTATCGCCGGAACACATACACACACACAGCATCACCGACAGAAATAGAAAACACACACATACACCTACACAGCACCGTCGACACACACATATACACTCAGTCTATGATCACCTACACACACACAAACGATGAAAATAGAACACATACACACTCACTGGCGACAAACTGATCGACGACACACGACAAGCACACACATACTCACACAGCAGGCATATGACGAAACCGAACCCATCCCCGACAGACGACACCTTCTTCCTGGCCGGAGCACTCTCGCCAATCCTCTCTCTCTCTCTGATTTCCCTGATTGCTTCTCGATCCTTCTCCCGTGTCTCTATCCGTGTGTGTGTGTGTATATATATATATCGATATGTGTGTTTGATCAAACGGCCGACCAAGTGGCCCTTTTCTCTTTCCTTCATTTCCACCGTCTCCCTCTCTCTCTATATATAATATTTAATTTACACCAGCCCCCTTTTTATTTTTGTCAAGATATTAATTAAACCCACTTCTAATTTTTAATGCTTTTAAATTTACGATCTGACCCCTAAACTTTTAAATCACATAATTAATAGTGTTATCCACCCCGTTATTTTCAAATGTGCTCCAATGCGACTCAAATTGTACATATAAGAAAAATCAGGGTCTTACAGATGGTATACCAATTAGTACTGTTGATGTCAGATTTTGGATGACTTCGACAGTATGGTCTGATCAGCACTGGTGGAGTTGGAGAGGTTTGGAATGGAGATCTTTCATCTATAGATCTTCTTATCCGTGGATAGATCCCTGGCCAAGAAAGAATGGGCCTGAATTAAAATGGACTCCAAAGCCTTCTAGGCTGAGAAGATGATGGCTGGAGCACCTTGAGACTAGGGAAAAAGTGAATCGGAGCTTGAGATAGGGCAGTTATGAGATTGGGGGCACCTAGAAACCTACACAAAGGACTTGCTGGGATGATCCTGGCATGTCTTCTCCGGCATGAGAATCAACGTACGAGGGAAAAATTTATAGAAAAGTTGTCGAGAAGAGTGAGCAAAATTCATATACCTTTGGGCAATTTTATGTGATAAAGGTATTTTTGGGCACCTCTGAGTCAGCACTTGGGACTCGGCCACGTGTCAACCCTCGCAATGACAGGGATGAATTCCAAAATCCACAATGCCACGCTGGAGCATACACCGACTATGGCTCTTCCCTGGAATCTTATTTGCACCTAGGGAGGAGCGAGGAGCCCCGCAGGGACATGCTGCTTTGAGCTCTGTGCCGTGCCATCGATGATCAGTTTTAGAGACTCAGCCGTTTACCTCGACCGGCTCCCTTTTTCACTTTGTTTCTTCTCCAGGACTCCACAGATCTCTACTCTCCTCTACCAGCTCACTGCTACAGACCTAACAAAGACCCGCGGGCTTCTCCAAATTGGCCCAAAATCCCAAGCCCAACAATTATCTCCTAAACGCCCTGGATTATCAGCTAAACACCGGGTTTCGACTAATTAATCGTGTTTAGGCCTGACTAATCATCTCCAACGCCTATATATATCGGGGGCTATGTAAGCCCGATGTACGCTTTAATGACTTACATTACACGTGAATTCATTTGATTACCACGCCGGAGGGGCTTTACCGGGATAAACCTTGGTCTGAGCCTTCTGCAGGTACACTCTCTGAGGAGCAGGACTCTGGGCACAGCAGGTCAGTCCTCCCAAGACCCAGCACAGCTCACGTGAGGACTTTTCAACCGACGATTCCACCTCAGCAAAAGGACCGACCTATCATCCGACTGGACTATACTCAAGGTGTGTACCAGTTTTATGAACCAACAACTTGGCGCCGTCTGTGGGAACCAAGCAAAAAGCCTTCCCCTGATCATTTCTCTCTGCTCAGCTGAGCTTGAGTGATCACAAAGGTCCAGTTAGATAGACACAAAACAGAAGAACGAGAAGATATATCGAACAATCTAGGCGCATACCCCCTAGTTCCCACCAACGAGGATAACTGCCCCCCATGGTCAGGAAATACCATCAACTCTACCACCTAGGGCTGTGGGACAAATCTCAGAAGCTGTGGATGCATCTCGGGTTGATCTCCTTGAATGCCAAATACAAGAGTTCAAGTTGTATGTACAGTTCCTCCTCATGTGCCTACTGTTGACCCCCGTCCAGGGAGAACCATCTCTCTAGATTGCAGGGCCCGAGGAGTGGTCCCAAGATCACGATACTCGTGTAAAATCTTCAAATGGGCTTGTGCCCGAGGGCTGCCCTCCATCTTGCCATACTTGGGCTACCCGCCTGGAGAGCCTCCCCCGACCACGTCAAGATCTCATTATCCACGAAGACATGGTGTCAGGGACTGACCAGGGCCACCATTGGGCTCAGCTTTCCAACCACGTAGTAAGATCCGACTTGAGGGCCCGTTGTGGGCGGGGTGAGGCGCCTACCCGCCACCCTCACGCCACCACGATGTCCGAGCAGTGGCCAATTGCAAGCATACAACTCAAAGGCAGAGACAAGAAGTCCTCTATCCTACCAGAGATGGAGACTAGCGCCTTCCAGCCTGTTTCCAACAACGACATTCCGACAGCCAGAGTCGCGGATGATTCTCCAGATCCGCGTCCTGACTCCGGGGTCGCGAATGGTTCTCCACGGTTGTATTCTGACCCCCTGAGTCGTATCTTGGCTCTCGGCGTCGCGAGTGATTCTCCATGGTTACATTCTGACCCCCTGAGTCGTATCTTGGCTCTCGACGTCGAGAGTGATTCTCCACGGCTGCATTTTGACCCCCTGAGTCGTATCTTGGCTCTCGACGTCGCGAGTGATTTTCCACGATTGCATTCCGACCCCTTGAGTCATATTTGGCTCTCGGTGTCGCGAGTGATTGTCCACGGCTGGATCCCGACCCCCTGAGTCGTGTCCTGGCTCTCGACATCATGAATGATTCTCCACGGTTATATTTCGAACCCGTGGGTCGCAGATAATTCTCCACCCAACATCCCGACTCTCGGCGTCGAGAGTAACTCTCCACAAGCCTCATCCCGACGCTCAGCGTCGAGGGTGACAACCAGACCCTCTCCGAAAGTTAATAGTCCATACCCGGGGATAGACCAAGGTCATCCACCAAGGGCGGGGCATTGATCGGGTCTGAGGGCCTGCAACCAAGTACTTCTACCTACCAGTCGACTATGAGTCCGACGCTCTAAAAGGGAAGGTGCTCCTGCATGGAGTAAATGGAGATAACCTAAAAGGGTTCTTGAATGAGCCTGACTATGGAGAACTCCCCAATGACCGGCTGCGAGGGTCCAACCACCGCATTACGCCTTTGTGGACTAAGAGGACCAGGCACCCTGGGAAACGCTCTTCCTAAGTCTACAACACGATTTTCTTGCAATCAGCTCGTGTCCTGGACTGGGGGGCTAGTGGTCCATGGCCCTAGGCAGAGATGAGAAATTTGTTTGGCAGAGACGGTAACAAATTTCAACAAAATTTTTAAAATTTTACAACTCTGAAAACAAAACCAAGCAAAAATTGACTTGGCAAACAATATCAAGAGAAAGGAGTAGACTCTGAAGTACCCTTTCTATGCCGCTCAAAAGCTTAAATGCTCGCGGGTAGAAAAACAAGAGTAAGCAAAAATAAGTCTGCAAAATCCTAAGTCCTGAAAAAACGATAGTCCGAGCTTAGTCCTCTCCACTCTCGTTGTGAGGGGCGTCTGTACGAGGAGAAGTGGCGTCGATATTGCCTTCCTCAGCCCCCTCGTTAGCACTGTCCTCCACGACATCCCTCTGCCCGGTGTCCTTGTAGGTGGCCCCGTCTAGGGCATCAGCCTCGATGTCCCATATCCAGAATCATCAAGTTTGATGGGTACCGCCCTATCGCGCTACCACTAGCCGGCATAGTCCGGGTAGCGACAGACATCGCCCTATCGTGCTACTCCTAGCCGGCAGGGTCCAGTGACGACCTTATCCAAGAATGTCGTCCAGGAGTGTCGTCCAGAGATTTCACCACATCTCCCCAAGCCAAAGTCGTCTAATCCGGCTCCCCATGTTATGCCGTGCTGCTTCAGGCCGGCTGGGCGCAGATGGGAGTCTATCCCAAATTCTCTTCAAAAAATTCATGAGTAAAAAGAATATATATATATATATATATATATATATATAAATAAAAAAAAAATATATAAAATATAAAAAAAAAAAAAAAGCGAAAAGGGGCAAGCCAAGGGGCTTGCCTCTTGGGGCTACGCCCTACTTTGGGGGTGCAGTCCCTAGGGCACTAGTGTCACCAGTGCCCACTGTGGGCACTAGTCCCAGCACCCACTTTGGGGGCTGGGGTTCCTAACGCCCAGCACAAGTGGGCGCTGGTCAGCCCGATTGGGCCGTTGCCCAGTGCACGGCGGCGGTCGGCGAGCTCCTAGCCACTCGCCATGTGCCTGCCACCCTGTGGTTCACCTTTATTTTTTCTATGCTGAACGCTAGTCCATGCTCAGGGCTTGTTCACGGTGAATGTGTGTCGCCCTGAAATTCGAAAAAAATTGGGGCCGCCCTGCCGTGCTACCTGACCCCGAACCTCAACGATATGGGAACATATTTCTAATTAGCTCTTCTAAAAAAGTTAAACTCCTGAAAAATTGTCGCCATGAAATCTAAAAAATTCGGGGTCGCCCTGCTATGCTGCTTGACCCCGGACCCCGGTGATATGGGAGCGTATTTCAAATTAGCTTATCTAAAGAAGTTAAACTCCTGGAAAATTATCGCCGTGAAATCGAAAAAATTCAGGGTCGCCCTGCCGTGCTACCTGACCCCGGACCTCGGCTGTAGGGGAGCGTATTTCAAATTAGCTCATCTAAAAAATTTCAACTCTTGAAAAATTGTCGTCCTGAAAATTGAAGAAATTCTGGACCGCCCTGCTGTGCTACCTGACCCCGGACCCCGACCATGTGGAGGCCTATTTCGAATAAGCTCCTCAAGAAAAAACTAACTCTTGAAAAAATGTTGATCAGAGGTGTTTCTCGCGATCCAAAGTCTCCAGGACGCCCGTTTCAGCTAGGAATTGATATCCCTGACCGCCTCGCTCCCTTCACCGCACAAGGCTAGGGGGGCAACTGATGAAGGTATTTTTGGGCACCTCTGAGTCAGCACTTGGGACTCGGCCACGTGTCAACCCTCGCAATGACAGGGATGAATTCCAGAATCCACAATGCCACGCTGGAGCATACACCGACTACGGCTCTTCTCTGGAATCTCATTTGCACCTAGGGAGGAGCGAGGAGCCCCACAGGGACGTGCCACTTTGAGCTCTGTGTCGTCCCATCGGCGATCAGTTTCAGGGACTCAGCCGTTCAACTCAACCGGCTCCCCTTTTCACCTTGTTTCTTCTCCAGGACTCCACGGATCTCTTCTCTCCTCTACCAGCTCACTGCCACAGGACTAACAAAGGCCCGCGGACTTTGCTAAATGGGCCCAAAAGCCCAAGCCCAATGATTATCTCCCTGGATTATCGGCTAAACACCGGGTTTTGACTAATTAATCGTGTTTAGGCCCGACTAATCATCTCCAACGCCTATATATATCGGGGGCTATGTAAGCTAGAGGTACACTTTAATGACTTACATCATGCGCGAGTTCATTTGTTTACTTGCTATATTCTGTACCTTTTCTCTCTGAGCGCTGATTATCACGCCGGAGGAGCTTCACCTGGATAAACCCCAGTTTGAGCCTTCTACAGGTACACTCTCTGAGGAGCAGGACTCTGGGCACAGCAGGTCAGTCCTCTCAGGACCCAGCATAGCTCACGCAAGGACTTTTCAACTGACGACTCCACCTTAGCAAGAGGACCCACCTATCATCCGACTGGACTATACTTGAGGTGTGTACTAATTTTATGCACCAACAGTATGCCCTCCTATTTATAGGAAAATAGTGGATTAGCTTAAGGGCTTAAGCAAGGATTAGTGTCTCCTCAATATCACATCATTGTTTTATCTTGGTTTGTAGCCAATGGGAGGGTGCGAAGGGGCTCTTATGTTGACCATATTAGGAGATACTTAGTGATATTTTTGGGTGGAGAAGTAAGTCATGCAGATATTTAGGGATATTTGGAGATATTTAGGAGATTTGTCAGGGATATTTAGGGTTGGAGAAATGGTCCAGCCCATAAACTGAGGGATACACTATCCTGTTGTAGTCGAGATGAGGAGTCTAATTCCTGCCCTTCTCGGATAGTTGGAGATGGAAAGGGCGTTTATGCAGAGCTTTCTACTCTGCCCTTCTTGGGTAGCCGGAGACGAGAATGGGGATTTTCTCAGGAAGCTTTGTGAAGTAGATCCCCGAGATGGGAAACACCGTTGTGGAGAATGCCGAGATATGAAAGGATTCTCCATCCCGGTGGTAGCTTGCCAGCTCTTCCTGGAGTGTGTTGAGTCTTTTGAGATGGCTGACATGGATAGATATGTCCCTCTGCTTGGTGCAATCTTCACACTTAATCTTTGGTATGACTTGATCCTCGTGGGGAGTTGTGGACACATGGTGGTCTTCAATTGGTTGCATTGGGATGACCATTTTTACGCTTATCAAGTACTATTGTGCTTGTCGAAGAAAGACTCAGACATTGCATAATTGCATATGAGCTCCCCAACTTTTTGGATGTTTTTTGGAGTTCATTACTCATCAATTCTATAACATTGCACGAAGCCCACTCATCATCATATATCTATTTTTGGATAATGACGTGTTCCTCATAATTTTTGGCATCATATGCCACGAGAATTGAACCCTCTAAAACATAGTCCTATTTGTGAGAAGGCAAAAATAACTTAAGGAGTCTCAACCAATCAAAGAAATTAGGTCATGTTAAATTGTTTTTTTTTAAGAATATTTTGCAATATTTTTGTTGATCCCTAGGTTTTGATGAACAATTAAAGATTGACGTGTTTTGTGGAACTAATGTGTTTGTTGAGTGTTTCAGAAAAAGAGTTCGATTTATTGATTATGTTAAAGACATCATGAAGAAAATGTTAAGGTTGCAAAGATAGACACAGTGAATAAATGAAGAGTGTTGAAGACCTAGAAGAAATTAGGTGAAAACAACTCAATATTCTTATACTCTTAATGCGACCTGAATTAGGATTACACATGACACTATTAAATGAGTTATCTTTTGTGTGTTGAAATGATAGAATTTAGGATCCTAATTATTGATTAAATAAGTTCTCTTTATGTGATATTGAAAATGAAAATTAACTTAAGTGAAAATCATGATTAAAAGTTTAAGTTTAGGGTCAATTCAGTCAATCGAGAAAAGTAATCGGTTAACTGAATCAAGCAATGGGATTTAGAGCACAATTGGTGTAGGAAATGACCATCCAACAACAATCGATCAACTGATTAGAAAAGATCGGTCAACCATTTGAAACAGTGAGGTTTTTGGAGAAAAATGTGTAGTCCCTGTATCGATCGGTTAACCGACCAAAGGTGATCAGTCAACCGATGGGCTTAAGGGTTTAAAAGTGAAATTCTATGAACCAATCAGTCAACCGATTAGGACTCAATCGCTCAATCGACTGTACTTGAGTTTGGCAGGTAAAACTCTCTAAACCAATCGATCAACCGATGGTAAGGGATCGGTCAACCAACTGTTTTGATTGAGATTTTGAGAAACTTGGTCTTTTAGTAAAAAACTAGCCCTTTTTTTATGATTCCAATTGAGAAATTTGAGGGATCTGATCTTGTTGAAAATATGATACGCATATTTTATATCCCTATTAATTTGGTCCACATAACTAATGATTCTCTCAATTTAAGTAATTAAATATTTACTATCTTTATCATTGATAATTGAGAAATGTTTTATGGACCTATTTGAGAGTTTTTAAAGTTATTTTTAAGTGAATTACACCAGAATTGAATGACTATGTTATATGGGGCCTAAGAGTGCCTTTTTTAGGTATATATTTTGAAAAGTAGCCATTGGATGGCTTGATATTGGTCTATATAATTAGACCTGTAGGATTAAGGTTCAAACATTGAGAACAATCAGTTTCTAAGCTTTTTTGAGAGATATTATTCTGGTGAGATTTTCTTTGAGATATTTGAGTGAAGTTCTTGATCTAAAGCACTAATTGATTTGGCGTCATCAACTTGTGCTATCTTGCGATTCTATTTTCAATCTACGGTGTTATTCCGATGAGATCTTTCCAAACTATTATTCTTAATTGTTATTTTATATTATTACATTTGCTTGGTTGTTAAGATCATCAGAAAATAATTTCCAAATCTAAAAGCCTGAAAAATCTTTTTAAAACGATTTTGTGTGTTTATCTGATTACGTGCTATAATTTGTGATACCCATATTGATTATCAATCACATATTAATTTGCCTTACATTGAATCTATGACGTAGTAAATTTTGGGACATTAATCGAGTATAACTGTATTGAGGTGGTAGAAACTCTTTGTAGGATGAAACTCATAATTTCTGTATTTGTGAGTTTGAGTGGATTAGACACGGTTGGGTCAGTGTCTAGTCAGGGTAGCTAGGCTTCAATCTTTTCCGGTGAAAACGATTGAGGTTTGATCTTTATCCTAATTATAAAAAAGTTATATTATTCTTTTTCCTTGAAAAGAACTAGGTCTTAATTCTCCTTGAAATTGAAATTATTTGAGTGATTTGTAATGGTTTCATCCTTACTTGGGAAAATGATACTTGTGAGTGTTGTGAGGTTTTGATTATTCCTGTAATAAAATTATGTTAGTCTTTAAACTGATGAAAAGATAAGATTCTTTTTTAACCTGGGAAAAAAGAAATTATAAAGGTTAATTCTAAGCTTAGTAAAAGAATCGTTGTTAGGATTTGGGTCCTACCGTTAAAGGAATCAGGGGTTTAGAGATTGTGAATCTCCGTGGAGCTTGAGGAACTGAATTAGGCAAGGCCAGCTTGCTAAACCAGGATATATCTGGGTGTGCTGCATTCTTTATTTTTATTATATTGTGTTTGGGTGTGCACTTAGATTTAAACACTTATTCGCTGCATAACGAAGATAATAATTGATTTAGGAAATATTGATTATTTGATAATTAAATGTTGAAAGATTTATTTGTTTAAATTTTTATAACTTCCCAATTCATTCCCTCTTGGGTAATTCATTAGGCCAACAGTTTTTGATATTATGATATCTACATAAAAAATAAAAATAAAATTGAAACGTATAACCTAAGCAGAAAAGTAATGTACATTAATTTTAAATCGAAGATCATTTATGAATCTAAATGTTCTACTACTAAAATTTTCACATCTCACATCCCTTTGGAGAAACGAGTACATTCCAAATGTTCCTATTGTGGAATTAAATAATCCTTACATTGTCAACGGGCTCACATCATCAACATATTGGCCTATCGAACCTTCGAGGATAAGTAACTCTTATCGCTAGCCTTTTTAGGGAAGATTGAATTCACATTTGGTCTTTAGTTTGATCATACCTCACATCATAATCATATTTGTATATATCCCTAGTTAAATTATACTTTTTCCCATATGATTTGAACAAATTGCACTTTACACCCTATATTTTTCTATGTGCACACATGTCACTATTACCACCATCGTTGTGGCCTTCTTGGGTTGAAGAAATCATGTCATCTTTATCTTCCATACAACACTAACTCTTTTTCAAAACCACCTCTCACCCTTACCACCATAAATTGAAACAACCTCCACCATACATCATCTACTTTTACGACCTTGATTTCTCCGTTGGTGCTTGTTTTTCTAGCGTATTTAAAGTCTCGATTTCATTATCTTCTTCTCTTATCTCACTGGTCCATTTCTCTCTCCCATTCCAGTTTTTAATCTATTTTCGATAGAATCTAGATTTGCAAAATCTGAGGTGGTTCCACTATTGCACCGTTGATTTGCAAACGAGGACGAAGAAGAAGAGGTTTAGGAGATAACAAAGAAGGCTATATTTAATATCCCTAAACTTTTTCTTATCTTTTTTTTTTTTTTCCCTTATGTTTTAATAACTTATTAATTTTGATTTTTTAAGATTGACTGTTAACTTTAACGGAAAATATAACTATTGCAATTAAATATGAACCATATGAGGTAAGTATTGATAAAAATACTACAGAAGTATAAAGTATAATTCGATCGAACTACATGGGACAAAGTGTAATTAACCCTTTATTTTATTAAAAAAATAGATGGATATATAATTTTCTTCCATCACACTTCCGAGCTCGTTGTCATAGACCGTTTACTGACATTGTGGTTAGAAGGATTAAGGATATTGGCTGAAGGATCATAGCGCTTATACACGGCTCTCGGCGAGACAAGCGTTGACATCACTAGGTGTCCCTTCAGAGTTAAGGAATATGTACTCTGTTAGGTTCAAAGACTATGTCGATAGTCACGGACCTGACCAAATAAAACGGGTTTGGCCTCCCCTACACAAACTGATCGAGAGTTATAACCACTTTCCTGATGAGTCTGAGACAGGACGAAACCAGTCAGCATCGTACAAAAAAACAAGCTTATCCGCACTTAGCGGACATGTTGGGAATACCGTATGGATAATTACATTTGCAAAAGTATGAACCCACGAGATTGTGGTACAAATTTTTTGTTTTTCCCATAAATGTATAAGGGGATAAATTAAAATGTAGAATATGAAAATAAAGGGAATATAATGAAGCATGAAGTCAAAGTGAGCAATATATATATATATATATATATATATACACACACACACACACACATATACACCAGTCATCCCCTTACCATATTTAGTCAAACAATATTTAGTTTCTCTATTAATTAAAAACTACTAAAAAATTTATCACCATGACAATTTTATGGTAAATAAATAATTAAAAATTAAAATTCATAAATATTCCTTCAAAATTTGTTGTTATATTTTTACATTAAAATTTCTATTTAAAAGAATATTTTTTTCACTCTTTTCTTTTTTAACAAATTAAAAAAGAAAATGTATGATTGAGGGAGTCGATGGGTAGGGTGGGATGGGTAGTAAATGTATTTTTTGTTTTTTTAAAGTAGTAAAAAACATTTTTTAAGAATAGCGATGTTAGTGAATTTTTGAAAAAATAAAAGAAATAATTCATTTATTTTTAATAAGAGAAGGGTATTTAATTTTTTTTATTTTTTTTATTTTTTTTATTTATCATTTTTTTTAAAGAGTCAAATGGGTTGACAGGTATTTTCCAAATAATAGGGAAGGTTTGTGATTTTAGGCAAAATGACATGAAGGTAAATGGTAAATATCCAATATATATATTAGTTTTTACGAGTTAATTCCCCACACATTTCTTGATATTTTTTATTAAAACACGAAAATTTCTTGAATTACTGAAATGACTTGTTCGACCTCTTATATTATTATATGTCATAGGTTAATAACACTCCTTTAAAAAATAAAAAAATAAAATAAAATACCCATTATACCCTTTGACTTTCAACTCATATTTTGTCTTTCCAAAATAACCTTAATATGTTGATGTTAAAAACTATATTGTCCTTTACTGGTACATTTAAGGATTAACAACAATAACTAAGCTTTTGTCTTACTTATGTAAGGTCGGCTACATTAATCCATTTACGCCATAGAGATCGATAAAGGGTCATCCCCTCCATCAAGTTTAATGTCGCCAAATCATTTCTAATAGTCTCATCCAATGTCTTCTTAGGTTTATCTCTCCTTCTAATAATCCCTTGAACTTGAAGTAAATCACATTTTCTCATTTGTGCTTCTGTGGGTCTTCTATGCATATGCCCAAACTATCGAACACGATTTTCTCTAATTTTCTCTTCGATGGGTGCTATTCCTAAATTCTCTCTAATAGTTTCATTCTTAGTTTTATCTATTCTCATCTTCCCACTCATCTACTGTAGCATCCTTATTTCTGTCACCCCAATTTTCTAGACATAAATCGTTTTTACAACCTAATATTTTGAACCATAAAGAAGCGCTGGTCTTATAGTAGTTTTGTAGAATTTTCCTTTAAGTTTCAATGGAATCCTACGATCACAAATCACCCCAATTATATTTCTCCACTTTAATCAATCTGCCTTAATTTTATGTGTAATATCCTCATCGATTTCTCTATTGCTCTGAATCACTAAATTGAAATATCTAAAATAATCAACCTTCGGCACCTCCTCGTCTCTAATTTTGACCGCACCACCATCTCTCCAAACATTACTAAAATTGCAATATATTTATTTCGTCTTGCTTATGCTAACCTTCAAACCTTTAGACTCTAACGTTTTTCTCTATCTTTCTAACTTAATATTAAGACCTATTCTATTTTCGTCCACTAATACGATGTCATCCGCAAACAACATACTCCAAGGTACTCCATCTTGAATATGTTTTTGTGAGCTCATCCATCATTAGAACGATGAGGTAAGGACTTAAAGATGATCCTTGATATAAGCCTATATTAATAGGAAGTGCACAAGTATCACCTCCTCATCTTTGAATACTAGTGACTATATCTTCATACATATCCTTAATTACCTCGATGTACACATTGGATACTTGTTTCTTTTCTAGCACCCACCACAAAACTTCTCTGGATACCCTAGCATAAGCCTTTTTTAGGTCCACAAATACCATATGTAAATCTCTCTTCTTTTCTCTATAATTTTTCATTAATCTCCTAAGTAAATAAATAGTTTCAGTTGTTGATCGGTAGGGCATAAATCCAAATTGGTTATCTTCTATGCTCATTCCATATTCTATGACTCTCTCCCGAAGTTTCATAGTTTTATGTTCCGATAGTTCGTGCAACTTTGAACATCCCCCCTATTTTTATAGATGGGCAGTAAGATAATCCTCATTTAGTCGTTAGGCATTCTCTTAGTCCTCAAAATATCATTGAAAAGTCTAGTCAACCACTCTATTCCAATATCTCCCAAACTTTTCCACACCTCTATAGGGATTTCATCTGGTCCTACCGCTTTTTCAATTCGCAACTTTTTTAGTGTTATTCTAACTTTCGAAGCCCTAATTCTTCCATGTAACATATAAATCTTATCTGAAGATAAACTAGGCAACTCTAGTCTAGATTCCCTAACGTCATTCTCATTAAATAAATTATAAAAATAATTTTTCCATCGTTCCATAATCTCCTCATCTTTTACTAGTATCTTTTCATCAATGTCTTTGATGCATCTGACACTTATAATATCTCTAGTCTTTCGTTCATGTCGCCGAACAAGTTTAAATATATCCCTCTCTGCCTCTTTTGTATCTAACTTTTGATATAAATTATCATACGCCCTAAATTTTGATTCATTAATTACTTTTCTCGCTTCCGTTTTTGCATGTTTATACTTCTCTAAACTCTCTCTACTTCGATATTTTTTCCATTCTTTATAAGCTACTTTCTTGTCCCGAACGGCTTTTTGGACCTCTTTATTCCACCACCAACTTTCTTTATATCGTGGTCATTCTTCTCTATAAACTCCTAAAACTTCTCTTTCTATCTCTCTAATATGACTCGCCATATCAATCCACATGTCATTCACATCCTCATGTCTTTTCCATAACTCATCATTGCTAATTTTATCCTTAAACAACTCCATCTTTTCACATCTTCGATCTTTCCAACGTATCCTTACATGTCTACTTATCTTAAACTCATGTTTCCACCCTTGAAAGTTGAGATCAGTTACCATTAGTCTATGTTGGGTACCAATACTCTCGCCGGGTGACTTTACAGTCCTTACATATTAAATGATCACTCTCCCTAGTAAGGATAAAATCTATTTGGCTATTCTTCTAACCACTCTTAAATGTGATAATGTGTTCATCATTTTTCCTGATGCATGTATCTAGAAGAATTAAATCATACGCCATAGAAAAATCTAAAATCATTTTATCCATTAAATTATTCTCTCCAAATCCATAATCACCGTGTAGTTTCTCGAAAGTTCCCATTTCCTTCCCGACATGTCCATTCAAGTCCCCCTAATAAATATTTTTTCTTGGTTAGGTATACTTTTAACGACTTCGTCCATCTTTTCCCAAAATTCTCATCTAACATTTTCTTGTAGTCCAACTTGGGGAGCGTATACACTAATAACGTTAATCACCTCCCCTCCAATCACCAGCTTCATAACTATCAACCTATCGTCAATTCTCCTAATATCAACAACGCTATCTTTTAAATCTCTATCTACCATGATGCCCACCCGATTCTTATGTTTGTCATTTCCCGTATACCATAATTTATATTCCGTACTCTCAATTTCTTTAGACATTCCTCCAACCCATTTAGTTTCCTGCAAGTATAGAATATTAATCCTCTTCCTACACATCACATCCACCAATTCTCGAGTCTTACCCGTCAACCTTCCAATATTCCAAGTTGCCAACCTAAGCTTATTCTCATGGACTAACTTCTTTATCCATATCCGTCCACCATATGCGACAACCCTCGTTCATTTGACGTGTCTGAACGAAAATATGACGCATCGCTTCCGAGCGATGCCCTAGCCTACCCTAATCCATTATTCACTACATTCGGACGGTGGAAATACAGCGTGTCGCTAGTAAGGAATGCCCCAACGTTTAATATCTTTGAATTCATGTCATAAAAGTTCTGACAAAATTTTCTGTTGGCTATTAGCTACCTAACGCAACCTTCCTCTTTTACCTGGGTTTGGGACCGACTGTGTATAAGGAATAAAACATCGAACCCCACAAGCGAAATTACATTTAACCATTAATATGAGATAATTAAAGCATACAGATTGAAAATTAGATATGAACAAAAATTTTAGGGCCCATTTTCTAATTCTTGTTTTTTATTCGATTTTGAATTTCTGTTTTGTTTTTAATTCATTTTTTTTTTATTCTATCTCAATCTCTTGACAATTCAAGGGGTACAATTAAAAAATGTCATTCTGCAATGTCACTGCATGCGATAGATCTACAGACTCAGCCACCACCGAAGGACATATGGACATGGGCCATTCAAGGTCCTGATGATCATTGGTAATGCAATCTAAATCTGTTAAATTGTTTTTAGAATTTTGGTTTCACTTTACTTTTGTGTGTCGGTGAAGTTTGGGCTGCTACATTCTCAGGATTGGAAGGTAACCATGAATAATGGGGTCCACAAATCAAGGGTCTTATAGGGTCTCCGACGCAAAACGACGACAAATCGCTGGGCATCAATTGAAGCTCAGATGAGGTGAATGAGGTTGGTGTCGAGGTCAGCACTTTGGATATGCGTGGAATGGGTCGTACTCCGTACCCACCCAAAACTCAAATTTTGGATGTTGAATTTAACTTACTTTGCATTTTGACAATTGCTGAAATAATATAACTTTTGTTGAATTTTACCCTTTAAAAAAACACATTATCATCTAAAATCTTCGGAGATTTTATAGCTATATGTGGCTGAAAACAACTAAAATCTTCTATTAACTTGTCTCAGACGGCTAACTATTGAGAGTTTATAACTTTTAAAAATAAAATAAAAAATAAAATAAAAAAAAAATATTTTCACTTTACAAAAGGGTTGGCAATAGGCCAAACTATTATTCAATTATTATTATTAATACTACTATTATTATTAAATATTATTGTTGTGTTTCTATTTACAAAATTTTGGGAACATAAATTGAAATTTGAAAAAAAAAAAAAAAAAAAAAAAACTTCTCCAATTTTTAATTAATGTTTGTGAATTTTGATTAGGGAAGAACATAGTCCAACCGAAAGGAATCCACGATTGTTGAGCTCAACTTAGCTCAGAACAACTACCTAGCAATTTAGATAGAAGGACATAGAATGACAGGTGTTTTTTTTTTTTAATTTTTTTTTTTCCCGATTAGTATTGTTTCTTAATTACTGTTTCAAACCAAAATTTTAACTACTGTTTGTAAATTCCGGTTAGTATTTTTTTGTTTCTTAATTACTGTTTCGTTCTCATTAGTATTGTTTCTTAATTAATGTTTCAAAAACTAAAACTACAAAAACAGTTTAATTTATCTGTTTTTTATATAGATTATTCAATGTCCTCAAAAGTTTGTTTTGGTTCTCTGTTTGTTGTTTCTGCTCTCAATATTCTGGTAACATAAATTGAATTTTTTAAAAAGGAAAAAAAAAAAAACTTTTGTTTTGTTACCATTTTCATATTTAAATGGTATGCAACAGTTCTTGCAATTTAGATTTTGAGACCCATTTGTGGCTTTAGATTCTAAAACAAGAACAAATCAAAATTCACCGAGGAGTTTGGTGAAAGAACTTGCTGATATTAAAGAATTTGAGTCCAAGTAATTATTTTTTCATTTTTTTTTTGTTTCATTCCCTGATTATTGTTCAAACAATCTAAGATCATAATAGAAATATTTGTTTTCCCATATTTCTATTTTAATTCTCAGATTTGTTGGAAAATTAAAAAAAAATAAAAAATAAAAAACAAAAACAAAAATCTGGTATAAAAAAAAGGCTAAAAAATAAGTCCTTTATTTTATTTTATTTTTTTTATTTTTATTTTATATATATTTTTTTTAAAGCAATATTGGATAAGTGTTTGTTTAGCGTTTTTGTTCCCATATTTTTGTTCGTTTAGTGTTTTTCTTTCCATGAGTTCTTAACGAAAATATCATAATCGTAATAAAAAATTACTAAATTTATATATATATATATATATATATATATATATATATATATATATATATATATATATATATATATATATATATATATATTGATGTAGCGTACGTGGTGAAGAAAGAAATTTGTGGATCAAAACTTGTTGATTCACAAAGAATACCGAGGAATTGATTAAAATTTGAACAAAACTCAATGTAAACTATTGGTAAATCGTCTAGCCGTCAAGCGGCGTTACAAGCCCTATAAAGAAAATCCTAGACGCATAAAATATAAAAAAATTGTTGAAGAGAACAGTAAACTATTGTAAAATTACAAAACTACCCCAAATTTCCGCGTAAAATCAAAAAGTGCAGTTTTAACCCCTGAAACGATAGAATTTGGCTAAAATCACGCCAGCTCCGTGTAAAGTACGGCATTTTGCTCAGATGGTTGTTTCTACCCAGAAAAGTGATATTTTTTTTGTAAAAAAATGGTCACAATTGACTTTCTGGTCAAACTGGGCCTTTTTGGGTCTTTTGGGCCTTCGGGTGCTCTCTTTGGGCCAAGAAATCTCACTCCTGTTACACTGCATCATACTCTCCTGGGTGGAGAAGATTCGTCCTCGAATCAGAAACTTGCTCATCATCAGAAGAATTGTCACCATAGTAGGGAATGAGATGCTTAACTTTAAAAACATCAGACGTGTGAATATGACTAGGAAGTTGTAAGCGGTAGGCGTTCGGATTAATATTCTCCACAATCTCCACCGGACCTATTTTTCGAGAAGCAAGCTTGTTGTATTCATGGGCGGGAAAGCAGTCCTTAGTTAAGACAGCCCAAACATAATCTCCGACATTGAAGTCAACAAGTCTACACTTCTTGTCCGCCTGCAGCTTGTATTTATCAGTGGAGGCAATCAATTGCGACTGAGTATGTGTGTGAACCTGCTGGAGCTGGGTGATAAAATCTTCCGCTGTCGCATGAGTGCGCACCTTACTTGGTAAGGTGAAGAGATCAAGAGGGCCACGAGGAACCAATCCATATACAACCTGAAAAGGACAATAGCCAGTGCTACGATTAACCGCATGGTTGTGAGCAAATTCGGCTTGTGGTAGCTTCAGATCCCAAGACTTCACATTGTCGCCCACCAAACTACGCAATAAATTACCGAGTGAGCGGTTGACCACTTCCGTTTGTCCATCAGTTTGTGGATGGTAAACACTACTAAAATTGAGAGTAGTATTAACCAATCTCCAAAGACTCCGCCAAAAATGACTGAGGAATCCGATTATCACGATCAGACACAATGGAGGCAGGCAACCCATGCAGGCGATAAACCTCCCAAAAAATATAATTGAGCAACATAAATAGCGTCGGTGGTGTGCTTACAAGCGATGAAGTGAGTCATCTTGGAAAACCGATCGACCACAACAAAGATGGAATTACTGCCACACTGTGTGTGCGGAAGACCGAGTACAAAGTCTATACTAACGTGTGTCCAAGGTTGGCTAGGTATAGGAAGAGGCACATATAATCCAGCATTAGTGGACTTACCTTTTGCCAACTGACAAACACGACAACGATCAACGAATCTACCCACTTCCTTTCGCATAGTCGGCCAAAAATAAGAAGTAAAAACCAGATGTAAGGTATGATCACTGCCGACATGGCCCTCATTGTGCAATTCCTGAATGATCTTCAAACGTAAGCTGCTCTCAGGAATACAAAGTTGGAGGCCACATAAAAGAAACCCATTTTGCAACACAAAATTTGTCCTCTCGCCACTCTGGATCTTCAATAGAACTGTAGCAAAGAACGGGTCCATAGTATATAAGTCCAAAAAAGAATCAAAACCAGGAACTGTGATCCGCATCTCTGCAAGTAGGCTATGACGGCAACTCAGAGCATCGGCCACACGGTTTAGGGATCACGCTTTATGTTTGATCACAAAAGTAAATTGCTCCAAGTATGATTGCCAAGCGACATGACAAGATGAAATTTTGTCTTGACTAGAAAGGTGTTTGGGGGCATCATGGTCTGTAAAAAGTACAAATTCCCGCAGAAAGAGATAATGGCGCCAATGCTTCACAGCCTGAACAAGCGCATAAAATTCAACATCGTATGTGCTGAAACGAAGTTTGGCACCAGAAAGTTTCTCACTGAAGTAGGCGACTGGGTGACCACATTGGCTGAGAACCACCCCAATACCAATTTTTGAAGCATCATAATGAAGTTCAAATGGCTGTGCAAAATCAGGAAGTATAAGGATTGGTGCTGTGGTCAGCTTCCGTTTGATCTCTTGAAATGCGGCCTCCGCATCGAGCGTCCAAGTGAACTTAGTATCCTTCATGCAATCAATAACGGGCCCCATAATGCTGCTGAAGTGAGGGATGAAACGGCGGTAGAATGAGACGAGACCATGAAAACTCCATTCATCGGTAATAATTTTAGGTTGTGGCCACTGATGTATGGCCTCTATTTTGGTATTATCCACTGCGAGTCCATCCTTAGACACCGTATAGCCCAAAAATTGAACAATATCCGTTAGAAAAGCACACTTACTAGTAGTAGCATAGAATTTGTCCCTTCGAAGGACCATCAAAACCTCCTGCAAATGTTGGAGATACACCTCTCGATTAGCACTATAAATAAGGATATCATCAAAGTAAACCACAAGAAATTTACCGATGAAAGGGCGCAGTGCTTGATTCGTAACCCGCATAAACATACTAGGGGCATTAGAGAGGCCAAAAGGCATCATTAGCCACTCATACAAACCCTCATGGGTTTTAAATGCTGTTTTCCATTCATCACTATGCCTGATTCGAATCTAATGGTAGCCACTCTTGAAATCTAACTTGCTGAACACAATTGCACCCCCAATTGATTAAGCAATTCATCCAAATGGGGTATAGGAAAGTGATAGCGTACCGTGATCTTGTTAATTACATGACTATCCACGCACATACGCCAAGTACCATATTTTTTGGGGGTTAAAAGGGCAGGCACGTCACATGGACTAAGGCTCTCTCGAATGTGGCCCTTTTCTAGTAATTCCTAGACTTGGCGGCACAATTCCTCATGTTCATTGGGACTCATCTTGTAATGCATTCGGTTGGGTAAGACGGCTCCCGGAATTAAATCAATCTGATGTTGGATGTCACGCAATAGAGATAATTCATTGGGAAATGCTTCAGGAAAGACATCGGTAAATTCTGCCAGTAATGGTTGAACAACATGTGGGATAGTAGAAATTGTACTGGAAGATTTTGTATAAAGCACATAAACAACCCTTGATTCTGCCATGGCATGTTCGAAGTGAGCTCTAGACAAAAGAGTGATATTATCTCTAATGGGTGAGACAATTTTATCTTTACTAGGTAGCAGCACAATCTTCTTCCCATGAAACATGAATGAGTACGTATTAGCACGGCCATGGTGAATGGCCTCTCGATCAAATTGCCAAGGGCACCCCAGTAAAAGATGACATGCATCCATGGGTACCACATCATAGTATATCTCATCAGTATAGGTTGTTCCAATGGAAAATGAAACCAAGGCACGGCGGGAAACAGTGATATCCGTACCTTTATTAAGCCAAGCGAGCTTATATGGTTTAGGGTGTTGTTCTACTTTCAAACTCAATTTCTCCACTGCCAATTCGGACAACACATTCTTGCAACTACCAGAATCAATAATAAAGTGGCATACCTTCTCCCAAATTGTGTACGTGGATTGAAAAGGAGTAGTGTGTCGCCAATCATCATCCGGGCCACGGGGACTCAAAAAGGTCCATCGCAACATTAATAATGGGCCGATATCACCTTCTAAAAGTTCCTCTTCAACTTCTACGTCATCATAGGTGTCGAAAATGGGGCCTGTATCGGTATCCATATCATTAGCAAATAGTCCCCTAGTGTTAGAATTCACCTTACGACAATCTGCTTGTCAGTGTCCCGTCTCGCAACAATTAAAGCATCGGAGTCCACCACCAAAACGAGCTTGTGGAGGGCCTCCACTAGCACGATTTTGGGGGATAACAGGCGGTTGTCGTTCAGGTCCTGGTTGTGGTTGGGTAGATGAGCTGCCACCGTGACTAGTAAACTGCTTGAATCCAGCAGTCCTGCGTCGGGCTAACTGTTTCTCAGCTTCTAGCGCTCACTGATGTGCTTTAGAAACTGTCATCGGGTCAAACATATTAAGCACGTCTTGCAATTGGAGTCGCAAACCGCCAATATACTTGGAGACTAGTTGGGTTGGGGATGCAACAATTTCTGTTCGTGCGAGCAACTGGTAGAAATCGGCGGTGTAGTCGTCAACAGATCGAGTCCCCTGACGCAGAAGTTAAAAGCGTTGATACAAGTCATGCTCATAGTTGTAGGGTAAAAGCACTACCCGCATATGTTTCTAAGTATGACCTATGAGATATTCTGAAGATGATATCAAAGAATTTGATGAACAAATCCAAGAACTACTAAATCTAAAGCTAATACGAGAAAGTAAAAGTCCTCACTCGAGTCCTGCCTTTATGGTTAGGAATCATTCTAAAATAAAACGTGGAAAAGCTAGAATGGTGGTTAACTATAAGAAACTTAATGAAAAATCTAATGTCCTAATATAACAAATAGACAAAATGCTAAAATAAAAATGTTCTTAGAACAAGATGAGTCTGATATCAGTGAAACAAATAATATTTCTGATATAGAAAGTAAAGAAGAATTTTTCTATTTCGAAGAAACTAGTGATGAATCAGGAAGTGAGTACGAGTGCTGATCCTAACATATAGGAACGACTAAAAATATTATCAAGTTTCATGAAGAAATTGAAGCCTTACAACGTGCTTATCTTACTTTTGTTGCTGAAAAACCCTTAATACAACTTTCCCTTAATATTGAAACAGCCTATGCTTAGATACAGAGAGATAATAATGAAAGAAGAAGTGACGATAGAAAAATAGCAATTCTAAATAAAATTCGTAAATACCTGCTTGAAATTATAGAAACTAATAACTCTAACAAAAGAGAATCATGAGAGACGATTTTTGATTTGCCGGTGCGTGCTCTCGTTGTCTTTGTCTGCTGCCACCATGTTTGTGCCCTACCACGCAACCTCATAGTGATCAGTGGAACACGACGAGAATCTAAAACCTCCATGAATTCGAGAATTTCTTCCACCGTATGTAGCCAATCTAGGAATTCATCAGCCTAGAGTCCACCATGGAATTCTGGAATGACTACCTTGAAACTAGCCTCCCATCGTCAATCTGGGGGCCGAGGTTGGTCACGGGGGGCAGTAAAAGGGTTTTCCCCGTGGTCGGAATCATCATCCGCCGAAGCGAACTCGTATCGTGGTTATGGTTGTAGTTGTTGAAGTGCAGCCAACTGTTGGGTTAGTTGGTCCACTTACTGTCGCAAGTGATTAAAACTTGAACAAAACTCAATGTAAACTATTGGTAAATCGTCCAGCCATCAAGCGGCGTTACAAGCCTTATAAAGAAAACCCTAGACGCATAAAATATAAAAAACTATTGAAAAATTGCAAAACTACTCCAAATTTCCGCGTAAAATCAAAAAGTGCAGTTTGTTGGTTAGTAAATATTATTTTTAAATATTTTATTAATCATTATCAAAAAACAAAAAACAAAAAAAAAAATCTCAATAAAAGAGGAAAAAGATAACATACAACTTTCTTGACCAATTTTATATGTCATATTTAAAAAAATAATAATAATGTTTTTGCATAATACCCATTTTTAGTAAACATATTATTATGGGCCCTAATAACCAAGGCCCATACAACAAAATCCCACTATATTATTTATTTTTAAAGAAAACCCCAAAAGTAGCCGTAAACAATTCAAATGCAATTTGGCTTGAAGAAACCATTAGGTATTTTTGAAAACAATCAACAAAATAAATAAGGAAATTCTCATTCAAAATCCTTGATCAAGCTACGAAAATGGATGTTTTTTGGGTGAATAATCTTTCTACACCCATTTCTCATTACCCCAAGTTGTAAAACAATCAAGTAGGTAACCCTAAATTACTAAAATCCAGTGAATGTCGACGGTTGAGACGACATTACTACTAAAATGGCGACGACAGCGGACGGATTTTGGAGGCGGCAATAGTTAGGGATTTAACGGTGATGACTATAGCTACGGGCGACAACGACGGAGGCAACGGCGATAGAGGTGAACGGCATTTTTTTTTTTTCAATGAGTTGTTTGGTTTTTGTTTTTCATGGCCTTGTTTTGGTTTTTGTTTCAAAACCACTTTTCTGAAAGTTCAAGGCCTTGTTTGTTTTTTGTTTTTCAAGGCCCTGTTTTGGTTTTGTTTTTCATGGTAAAATTCTTCATATTTATTATTGGAGGAATTCAATCTTTAATGTTTTACTACTAGGCATGGTTTTTTCATTGGTACTTTTCAATTGATTGGTTACTTCAATGGTTACTGCAATGTTTTTACCGAAATTTGAATGCATCCGCATTCTTTTATGCTTTGCACCCTCGAACTTCCACTAGCCATGGAGTCAAGTTGAAGCTTTTGTACTACTGATTTGGACTAAATTTCACTTTGATCCATATGGTATAAATTTGGAACATATAACACCTAAAGTTCTTAATCGTCCCATTGCAAGCAGAGTCATATTCACGTTTAAAATTTTGGTTGAAAAAAAAGTCTTGACTTGCACCTGATTTTCTCCAGTGCATTTTTCAATTAGGATGTATGCAATATTGATTTTGTTGATATATGTATCAAAACGATACCACTCATATATGTGCATAGTCCGGGTCTTATTGTTCACAAATACATGAGCACACATTTTTTGTTGTACAACAACAATTTAAAGGGGCTAAGTAAGGTTATTGAACCGAATCATTCCAATAGTTACAGCATAGTAAGTATTACCAATTTTTCAGGGATAATTTGTCCAATTGTAACTATACAGTAACAATGCCATGAATACGCCCACAATTGGAAGTGATTGACGAAAATGTCGCTGTACAGCAAACATTGTTGACAAATGTATAATGACATATTGTTTGTTGTACAACAACAATTTTAAATTGATTAGTTTGAATTTTACTGTACAATAATAATTGATAAAATATCGCAATATATGTACAAACATGTTTTGTACTTTTACAATCGTTTATACGTGTTACTGATAATCAGATACATTGTATTTTTATTTGATCAGGGAATAGAAAATTGGGCGGACGTCGTACTTGTGTGTAAACACATGGGGACCACACATATTTTCGGTGTTGATAGCACATCGACCATTGAGGATTTATATGACCGCATGTGTGACAAGTATATGAGTTTGCGCATGAAAAATTTCAAGTAGAATTCTTACTGTGCAACTATCATTGCATTCAACGTTTAATTTGTTAAACAACAATCATATTAGATCGATTAATTAATGTACAACAATAAGAATATTAATGGGAATGATTTTGATTTTGTTTCAAAAATAGGTTTTGGTTTTGTTTCATTTGATAACAAAAATGTGTTTTTACTACTTATAGAATAAATGGTATTAATCACTTCATGAAAGTTAGTGTACAGTAACTATTAACATTTGCTTTAAATTTTTAAAAAGTATACAATTATTTGTGATTAACTATTATACGACAACAATGGTAATGCTGGATTGATTTTACGAAAAAATTGGATTTGAATTTCGGTTAAAAAATGTGATGTTACTATTCTAGAATTTTGATATCCCAGTTTCAGTCTCGGTTGGGTTGACCAATGAGCCCCTTATTCCCTCAATTCTTATTCACAAATACATACAAAATTCATGCACTAAAATTGCATTGCAATAACCTTTATAGAGTATTGACACACGACAAACGATAATGAGTGTAAATTTCGTAAGAAACTGATAATAATTACTGTATAACAATATTTACTCAACTGAGATTCTTACACGAATCATCGAGGCATAATAGATGGACCAAAAATAGTGAAACAACACTCAAACAAAGCTAGAAATGACTAGTCAACTTTTTGATACCCTCTATTGATGAAAATTCCACTGCAAAAAATTGGGAACACATTGCCCAAATCAAACTGCTGCCATAACAATTACAGCACAAGAATATTGCAGGGAGCAATATTTACTATTCAGTAATAAAATCTTTCATCGCCACTGAAATGTTGTTGCCAATGGTGATATCAATTGTCTTTGTCACTGAAATGTAGTTCGCTACCTATGATCGACGTTGAAACATAGTCCGTGGAACGTTACTGCTGATATCAACTTCCCCATAGCCAAAAGTCGTTGCAGATTGCCGTCGATAATAAAATTACAATTTTGGCACACCAACAATTACGGATCAAGTTTTAGTATAATGGACCTTTCGGTCGGGTACCGTATCCATAGGGATTGGTGTCGTTACTATCGAGTACTGCGATTGTCATAACCAGACTTTATCTAGGCGCTAAAAATATAATTTAATTAATTAATACTAATACTAAAATACTAATTTAACTATACTAATTACTAATGAAAGATAGTTATGGGATGGATTATCTAGGGATTAATTTTATTTACTTAAACGCGTTTGATATCGTTTAGTTTACAATAATGGTGTTCGACGTATTTGACAATCTCGATATCTAAAACTCCTCCGCCACCTCTCCTGAGTGTAAGACAGGGGATATAACTCAATTTCGTGTCAACGAAGAAGTCCCCCTCAATGTCTTAACGACCCAAGGTTGTGTGAGTTGTGCTCCAACCTTATTGATTGCACACAAAACCTCAGTTCGTAAACTCCCTCGCTACCTCACCCGAGTGTAAGACGAGGGATATAACGCGACTGCGTGTCAACGAAGAAGTCCCCCTCAACGTCTTAACGACTCTAGGTCACGTGAGTCTCGCCCCAACATCATTGATTTCATGAGTTGTGTTTACCCTTTCGACAATTTCAGTTCTAAAACTCTTTCGCCACCTTTCCTGAGTGTAAGACGAGGGAATACATGACTTTGTGTCAACGCCGAAGTCCCCCTCAACATCTTAACGACTCTAGGTCTTATGAGTCTCGCTCGAATGTCATAGATTGTCCATAATCGTAACCCCGATCGGGTTAATGGATCGTGGCGTTTATTTATTCTAATCCGAATCCGGGATTTGTCAAACCCCGTATTCTCCATTTATAAATCTAAGCACAATAAACAAACAATATGATAAACACACTCAAAACAGTGAAGAACAAGCATCAAGAAACACAACTTCAACCAAAACTACGTTTTCATAAATAATATGTTAATCCCATACATAATCCACGTTTAACCTAAGGCCATAGCCGTTTATAAAATTGAAACTAAGCTAAACATGCTCAAACATACATAGAAGATAAGAAATAGAAGGAAAAACGGGTGAACTTAGCCGATATCCGAAGATTAGCCGCTAAAACCATCCACCGAACGATTCTCCTTCTCCACGTGTTGATCTCCTCCTCCGGATATGTTTGAGCACTCCCCATACTCTCTCTTATATCCTAACCTAAGTCTTAAGGGATGTAATGGCCGGATGGGAGCAAAGGAGGAAGGAGGAAAAGTGGTATAAATAGACAAAATATCTAAATAAATATCTAACACTGCGCAGTGGCTGACCGCCGCAGCGGTGAAGTATGTCGGTTAAGGTTCGCCTAGGTGGTGGAGTCAGCGGTGGCTGTGGAAAACAATCTGGTAGATTTCCGCTTAGGCGGTAGAATTTTCGCCTAGGCCGAGAGCAGTCAGTTGCATTTTGTTCTTCTTAGCATCTTCACCGCCTCAGCAGTGGTCTGGACGCCGTGGCAGTGGGCTTGTTTACAGAATCTTGTCGTCTTGCTCATTTTTCCACCGTTTTCTGACCGTTCTCGATACAATTTGATCGTTTATGCTCCGATTTCATACCTTTTCACCCCACGCACCTGTTTTAATACAAAAATAATAAAAACATATTAAAACATATAAAAATAACTATAAACGTACTTGAAAACTAACAAATTCGATTTTAAAATATAGGGATAATTTATACCTATCAACAACATTCGTCTCTTCATCCACAAGCATCACCGTTGTGCCCAATCATGTCCACCAAGTATGCAAAAAAATTGCAACAACCATAACACTATTCAGTATATTCACATAAAAAATTTGATAGGCTGCAACTTTTCAAGAAATTTAATTGTTGAGTAACCCTTTTCACAAAATTTTACTATACGGTAACCTTTTTACCATTATTATGGTTTAAAAAAATTCCAAAGCACGATTAACCCTAGCAAAATATTAATGTACAATAACTTTCACAAATATTACAGCGTACCAAAATTCCAATGCACAATTAACCTTAGCAAAATATTAATGTGCAGTACCTTTCACAAAAATTACAGCGTAGCAAAACTCCGAAGCACTATTAACCCCAGCAAAGTATTAATGTGCAATAACTTTCACAAAAATTACGGTGTAGCAAAATTCTGAAGCACGATTAACCCTAGCAAAATATTAATGTGCATAAATTTCACAAAAATTACAGTGTACCAAATTTCCAAAGCACAATTAACCCTAGCAATGAAATTAGAACCCTAAAAATATTTTCAACAATCTAAAAAATTGTCTCAAATTAGCAAAACCAAATAAAAAAATTGCAAATTCAAAAACACTGGAAATTCATGGGTTCAAAGCATTAATGGAAAATGAGGAATTTTCCAATAGAAATTCATGGGTACAAGAAGTTTCTGTACGAACGAAATTCATGGGTAAAAAAACTAACCAGTACAAACCGTTGCTCACTGGTACAACCCAGTACAAATCGTTCAGAGCCATCATCGTTACCTCACGCTATCGTCTCTAGTAGCAGCCTACCTCTAACCATCATCGTTACCACCATGAGTATGCGTTGTATACGCCATCACCTAAGTATCGTTGTCGCCGCGATTCTACAAACCCTAGAATCAACGCCAATTGACCTACATCGACTACTCACCATCGTCGCAAACTGAATGCCAAGAGGGATATGTTTCACCATCACTGCCAATGTTTCACCATCACCGTCGATGCTTCACCGTCGCGAACAAAACCCTAGAGGCCCTTACAATTGTATGAAGAAATATATGTTGTCGATTGAATGCCCAACCTTCTAACAAAGGAACGTTTATGTGTTTCCCCCCAAATTGAGTTACAATCTATTCCACAAAGCCACCCGCCTTAGGAATGAGTGAGAGAACATGTTTTCAAATGGGTTTTTGTATAAATAAAAGAGTGATGTTAGAGTTTTCTTAGAATTAATAGTGGGCCTCGGGTCCCATAATAAAATATCCTAAAAAATAGACGTTTTGAATTGAAAGAAAATTAAGGAACTATTTGGATAACTATTAAAATGAATACAAGTAATATAAATGAGGGATTAATCTTGGCCATTGATTTTGGTAGGAGCAAGGAGGTGAGAGAAAATGACAAATCTCAATTGTAATTGTTTTGAAGTTTTTGTCCTTCACTTTAAATATTATAATTATATTTAATGAATAAAATATTTTATATGTAATTGTGATAAGTATTTAATTTATAATTATAGAAACAAAGCGAAATAACTTAAAATAACCGAGATAGACATCAAATTGAAATTAAATGATGACAAGTACAAGTAATCACAAAAGGAAAAGCAAAATAGAACCTTAGATGAATTAGAAAAATACTACCCATCATTGATCTTTTCTAGAATCGATAATTACATAGTTTTATCAAACCATTCGTAGTAAATCTCTCCATCTTTATAATTGGATAGTTCTGCGTCTTCTGTGTAGTTGGGATCGCTAAAGTACTTTGACATCTTCTCATTTGCATTTGGCTCCTTGCTCTTCTTAATCTTGTCAAGTTGTTGTTTGACGTGAATCCATTTCTTCGTTTATTTTATTTCTCATTTCAATGCACGACAAATTTTGCCGATATTATCCGGTTCGTTTTCCAATATTTTGAAATACCGTAATTTCTAAATCTTGAGGTGGTACATATGAGACCTTGCCTCATAAAGGTTCTTCTTTTCCATTACCGTTGTCAATTGTAAATTCCTTGCCTCTTCATTATCCTTACCCCATTTGGTGTTGTTGTAACTCTTGTGATAACGACGATTGACCCAACGAATAATTTGCTTGAAAGGATCACCGTGTACTAAGAAAATTATTTTCTTCGTGACGGGATTAAGCCATACGCCAAAGAGATCTAGTTGTCGCTGAACACCAGTTCAATCTATAATAACATCCCACGGACCGCACAACGAATTGGGGTAACACAACTTATCTCGGGCATTAAACCATACTAGTGGGCGTCGCGGTTTGTCTTCACTCCAATGTATAATCTTTTACCAGTGTATTTGGATTTTATACCATGTACCTATCTCATCTTGGTATTTAGCATGGTCCCTTGTCCCTAAACCCTCACCAATGTAATGAATCTTTATTGGTTCCTTACCTTTGCCCTTATTCTTATCGTTTCTTGACCCGCTTGCCATTTAAATTGATTTTTTAAGTAATAAAAATAGAGAAGAGAAATGAATGTGGTGTGAATGATATTCTACAAGTATATATATATATAAGTAAATTTTGGTGCCAAAATAAAATTTCCCCAACCACTTTCCTATCAACAACTTTCCCAATTTCTTCACTAGTTTCCTGCCAAACTATTTTCTTTCAATTTTATATATTTTTTTCTCGCCAAAATATTTTCCTCCATTATATGCCCATTTCCCTCCAATTTTCTACCTATTTCCCGCCCTAAATTTTCTATAAATAGCAGAAGTCACAGTTCTCAATTTAATCACCTGAGGTACTCCGCAAAAGTGTTTCTAAAGAAAATGAATAGAATATATGAAAAAAAAATACGATGAATGTTTTGTGTGTGTGTGTGTATATATATATATATATATATATTACTCTATTTTTGTTTCTATTCCTAATTTGATGATTTTTTGTTTTGTAGGCAAGTATTTTGTGAATGTTAGTGGCCAAATAACTAGTCAGCATGCCTTCACATTAGGAGGGCTAATTCGAACGAGATCAGGCAACTTCTATAATGGTTTTGCAGGGAAAACATTGTGTTGCTTCAACACTTTACCGAAGTGTAAAAAAGATGCTGGCATACGAAGTATTCGCCAAGGCCTTTTCATGTTGAACCAAACAATGTTCACAAATCATGTAATTTACTGTAACTGTAAAGCTTTTGTTGAGGATGTGATAAACATAGGTAACTTTGCTCAAATCCTAAATGAGACAGGTAGCATAGTGAAGTATTTACTGAAATCGATGAACAACTTGATAGTTAGGATGGCTTCAAAAGGTTGGGACTATTTATTTGAATTTAACGAGTTTGTAGAATTTTCTGATGGTATATGGAGGGATTACTTGAGTGCCCTTAAATATATCAGAGCACCAAAGTTTGTTGATCCACCCGTTTAACAAACTTTATTTCGAATTCGTATTTTGTAGTAGTTGTTATTGTAATAGACTATGTGTTTGTTTCTACGTATTGTCTTGGTATTGTAAACCCTTCTTGTTGTATGTGTGTTTTTTGAATGCAAATAAAGATAAAAAAAAAAAAATTAAAAAAATATGGTGTTTCGCAGAGGCAGCATTATTATTATTTAACTAGAAATGATATAGTATAACCATTCTTCTTTTACACTAATCCATGCTATAACATTAATATTCCTGTAATAGTTAGCACTAATTTAACTTGGGGGGGGGGGGGGGATCGTTTATCTCCAATTTAGCGCTAGTTTAAAAAATAAAAAATACATGATTAAGACCTGTTTAGATAAATATTGCTCATTTTATAATATGAGACAAATTCTTACTTACAAAAACTAATACTAAATTTTTAACTCACTATAATCTCTCAATCTAATCCTGACTTAATTTCAAGTACAACAAATCCAATACAATAACTAAAAGTGGAAGCCATTACCCAAAATGAACGAGAGCTCTCCATTGCTATTTCCCTAGATTATATGAATTATTCTCTTTGTATTCTTTACTTCAGTGAATTTAAATGCATTGAAGTAGAATTTTAGTGGCCCTAATATTTTTTTATTGTCAAAAAAGATTTTAACGGATTTCAACAGACGTAGGAAATAATTTATTGTGTTATGTTTGGTTATTATTTTTTGAACCCGGAAGGTACGTCAAAGGCGTCCATCCTACCGTCACTCTCTTATGCGTAACCAATGTTGCAGCCATGGCGATGTCGCCTCCTCATGTCTGATCAAACACTAGATCTGAGCCCTAACAATTAATTTTTCATAATTTTTGTTTTCCTTCGATAACTAAAAATTTAATTTCTTTGATCCATTACTTTTTATTTTTCTGGAAAGCAATTCGGCGGTGACGGTTTTATATCTATAAACATTATAAATCACACTCGTATCTTGGCTGGGCAATCCAGAAGGTATGTCAAAGGCGTCGATTTGATTGTCGATCTCTTACGCGCAAATCGGTGCTACAACCCTGGGGATGTCACCTCATTCTTCTGCCTGACCAAACACCAAATCTGAGTCTCAATGACTAATTTTTTATTTAAATTTATTTTACCATCATTTAGATTTAATTTAGTTAGTTCTTTTTAGATTTATTTTTTTATTTATCCCAACTGTGATTTATCCCTTGGCTGGGTACTTGGAAACCACTGCTATCTTTCCGTTGTAGCCACGGTCATCATGTTTCGAAGGTAAGATTTGAGTTTATCACCATCACCTTTCTTTCGATTAATTTAGATATTTCGATTCATTTTGAATTTCACACGTGTAATCTGTATATGAGCTTTGTAATGGCTGCTTTTGATGATCTGCAACAGTTTTATAAGAGTTTCATAACCAATGAAAGTTTCTAGCGAAGAAGATGAGACGGAACCTAGGTAAGGTTTGTGCAAGTTTTATGTTCTTTTGTGTTGTATGAGATATTACCTGTGCATCTAGTGTGGTATTTGTTTTGTGTTTCTATTCTCATATTTGTTTTAGTTCACAAAAATATGGGAAAGAAATATGTTCTCGCCCTGTTGCCATGTTTTATGTCAAAATTCTTGAAATAAAACAAAATTGTTGTCAATTTTCTTTTCAGATTTATATTTTCTTGGGATAGTTGCCAAAAGAAAGTTGAATGTGACATCTAATGAACATAGCCTTTGACTGGACTTAGAACACAAACTAAGTTTATGTTTTGTTCATATAATCAATTCCATGTGATGACATAATTCTCTTTAGTGAACCATTTTTCGTTATTGCAAATTCAGCACTTGATTTATTGTTATGGGTTTTCAGTGATTACCTATGCTTGATCAATTTCCTTTTGTTTTCTATTTTTTTTTTTCCTTTTTGAAGGGGAACTATTTTTTCCCTTTTGCCATTGGTGAACACATGCTCAAAACCACCATATTTTTTTTTGTTTTAGATCTCATTATTTGTTTGATATGTTTCTATGTTGTTTTGCAGAACTTCTCTTCAATATATTTCAATATATTTCTTTATTCTTTTTTTCATTTTTTTCTATTTTTTTTTTTTTTTTGTTTTAATTTTTTTCAAAGTAAAATAAAATAGTTAATACAAATTGTAATATAAAATTAAAATTTTTGTGAGAAAAAATGTCAAAATATCGTGTCTATAAATCGTATTGATGAAATTGATTTTGTAGAAAATTAGATTTGAATTTTACTTCATTGATAGCGAAAATGTCCCTTTACTACATATATAGCAAATATTAATGCATAGCAACTTTTTTCGCGTTCAATGTTTAATAGTTAATGTACAGTAATAATCGTACAACAATCATCAAAAGTTATTGTACACTAATTATTAATATTTGTGTTCAATTTTTATGTAAAATATACAATTATTTATGATTAATTACTGTACAACAACAATGGTACTGAGCAATTGTTTTTGCCAAAAAACAGGATTTTGAATTTTGGTTTGAAAATATAATGTCACTAGTTCTAGAATTTTAATGTCCCAGTTTCAATCTCGATTTGGTTGATCGATGAGCCATCTATTCTCTCTAATTTTTTTTATAGTATTTGGCACACAATAAACGATAATGAGTGTGAATTTCATATGAAACTGATAATAGTTAATGTACAATGATATTTACTCAAATGAGATTCTTACTTCAATCATCGAAGCATAATAGATAGACTAAAAATATTAAAACTACACTCAACGTGACTAAAAATGATTAATCAAATTTTTGCTACTCTCTCCATTGATGAAAATCGCATTGCAAAAAATTGTCAACACACTGCTAAAATCAAACTGCAATCGTGACAATTGCAGTGCAGGAATATTACTAGGAGCAATATTTGCTACGCAGTAATAAAATATTTCACCGCCACTGAAATGTTGTTGCTAAAGATTGCCACTGCTGAAGTTAATTGTCTCTGTCGCTGAAATGTAGCCTATTGCCAATGATTGGCGTTGAAACATAACCGCGGGAACGTTACCACCGAACTCAACGTCCCCATAGTCAAAACATCGAAGAAGATTGCCGTCGGTGATAATTACATTGCAACAACCTTTGTCTCTTCACTCACAAGCATCACCATTGTGCCGAAATCAAGTCCACCAAGTATGCAGAATAATTGCAACCACCGTAGCTTAGTAAATTCACAAAAAGAAAAAAAATTGATGGGCCGCAACTTCAAGAAATCCCATTTCAGAAAATTTTACTATACAAAAACATTTTCACAGTAATTATTTTTTTCAACAACTCTCACATAACCTCTGAGGAGGATCAACACGGAAAATCAAAACTAAGAATTTAATGAGCAAATTTTGCTACACATTAACAATCTCAACACCCAAACATCAACAATGAAAAAATGGGAGAGGGTAATCCACAAAATCCAAGACGACAATATGTTATTTTTGCTACACATTAATAATCTCAACACCAAACATCAACAATGAAAAAAAGGGAGAGAAAATTCAAAAATTCAAGACGGCAATATGTGATTTTTGCTACACATTAACAATCTCAACACCAAACATCAACAACGAAAAAATGGGAGAGAAAAATTAAAAAATTCAAGATGGAAAAATGTGATTTTTGCTTCACATTAACAATCTCAACACCCAAACATCAAGAATGAAAAAACGGGAGAGGAAAATTCAAAAAATCCAAGACGGCAATATGTGATTTTTGCTACACATTAACAATCTCAACACCTAAACATCAAGAATGAAAAAATAGGGGAGAAAATTCAAAAAATTCAAGACGGCAATATGTGATTTTTGCTACACATTAACAATCTCAACACCCAAACATCAAGAATGAAAAAACGGGAGAGAAAATTCAAAAAATTCAAGACGGCAATATGTGATTTTTACTACACATTAACAATCTCAACACCCAAACATCAACAATGAAAAAACGGGAGAGAAAAATTCAAAAATTCAAGATGGCAATATGTGATGTTTGCTACACATTAATAATCTCAACACCCAAACATCACCAACAATATGGAAAGGAACCAAGAATTCAAATGTGATGTTCGCTACACATTAACCATCTCAATAAATCAAACATCAACATTACAAAGGGACGAGATGGAACTTCAAACAACATTTCAATATTGGATCTTTGAAATTCTGTGGAAAGGAACCAACAATTCAATTTGTAGATTTTTACAACACAGTAAAAATCTGAAAAAATTAAACATCAACAATGAAAAGGAACAAAATAGAACTTCAAATAAGAATTCAATATGTAATTTTTACTTCGCATTAAACATTAACAATCTCAACACCAAACATCATCAATGAAAAATTCAAAAATTTAAGACGGTAATATGTGATTTTTGCTACACAGGAAAAATGAAAAGAGGGCGAGGGAAATTCAAAAATCCAAGACCCAACTTGTAACTTTTGCTACACAGGAAAAATCTCGTTAGCTCAAACTTCAATTTTTCTTACACAGAACATCGTTTTTTGCAACATGTTAACTAAACATCCTTTTTTACATCACAATAATGATTTTCATCAACAACCCCACATCAATAATGCAAAGTAACAAGATGTTAATCCAAAACAAAATTTCAATTCTTGATTTTTACTACACAGTAAAAAACTCGATAAATTAGACATTGATTAAAAAGAGGAAGAAGACCGAAAATCAACACTGAACTAAAACGACGATTTTTCAGACAAAAATCAACATGGTTGTTTAAATATTAATGTTGGAATGAACAAACCCATATGAATGTTAGAATTCTACACATCAATTTTCTATACCAAGAACTCAATCAGTAACGATTTTGCTACACACCTGCTTTTCTCTCTTCTCTCTTAAAAATCATGGACTCAATACTGTGCACCCAGAATTCATAAAATCTAAAGAAAAATGGGAAAAAAAACCACACCTGAAGATCGATTCAATCTGGAAATCGAAGGAAAACGCGGGTTTTGATTTTGTTAAATCATTTTCTCCTTCGGATTATGTATAGATCTGGAGCTGTGATGGCCTGGAATGTGTTCAAGTTCTTTACGGTCCTACGAGGTTTGGGCTCGATCATGATCTTGTTGGTCCTCGGCGTCATTGGGGTCACCTATTACGCTGTCGTTATCTCAAATTATGCTAGTGGTCGCGAAACCCTTAAACCCTAAACAACGGATATGGCGTGTGAGATGAAAATTACCAGATAAGTACATTGCAATGACGCATGGAATGGAAGGCGACGACGACGGCTCCTAGAATCAACGGCTCCGGTGGCGATGTTCTCACCTTCGATGAACGACGACGGGTTGCTAAAGATGGGAGAAGAAGAACGAGACGGGATTTTTACTGTCGAATAGTTTATAGGGTCTTCGAATGGTAGTTTCCAAATTTCGCCTCAAGCTTTCTCACGATAGAAGCCTTCCAAAACAAGCTCTCTTCCACGCGCCTATTCCCACACAATGAAATGCACGGTTTGTTTTGGGGTTTATTTTAAATGGGTAGAGTAGCTTGGGGATGACACTAATAAGTAGGTGGGCCTTGGGGCCCATATTAAAATTCCCTAGATTTTAATATTTCATCAGCCAAAAAAGGCAACCAAACACTAACAAAAAACTAGAATAAGAATGAAATTTATTTAAATTATTATTTTATCCTAATGAAAATTTAATGAAATTGTTATTTTATCTTTTGAATTTCTAATAAATATATCCTTTTTTTTGTTCTCTTAAATGTTCCTCCCCCTCTTTCTTCTTCCCTACATCATTTTCTTAGGCAAGCGGCGTTGGACTCTCTCTCTCTCTATCTCTATCTCCCCCCCCCCCCCCCCTCTCTCTGTCATCCTTTAACTACCCACCCACCCAACCCCTTGCCGGTAACACCACCGCCCACCCACTATCCACCACCTCCCATCTCTTATTCTTCTTCTCTTTCTTATATATACATTTCTTATTTGAAATTTCATTTAGTTTATGTTTGAATATTTTTTATTTAAAAAAATATATATGAGATTTTATTATACAAATATCATTCCTGATTTATTCCCAACACTAATCAAATATTGAAATATGAATGGTTATTTCAATATCACATATAATCTTTTTTGTCATCAAACAAAAGAATAATAATAATCATTCCATTTCATTCTAACGTGCCAAACACAACGTTATAATATTTTTCATCACTTACTCTTTTTTGTTCAGACTTAAGTATAACGTTTTAATAATTAATAAAAATGAAACGATAGATTTATCCATATACCCGAGCTAGCCTGACCCAAAAATAAAAGAAAGTAAAAAAATACACACACGCAACAAAAATAAAAAGAAACAAAGGGTAAACGGATGCTATCCAATCAGATCTAGCTAGCGGGTATAGCTGTTAATATATAATTTGTTAACTTTTGACTTTTTAAAATTTGATTGTCAATTTCAATAAGAAAGAATGTAACTATTTCATTTTAATATGAATCATATGAGTAGTAAGTGTTTAAAAAAAAAAAAAATTAAGTGAAATTCGATCAAACGGGCAAAGTGTCCTTTACCCCCTTTTTTATATCATGAATTGATAACTACCACTACCAGTAAAAAGTCAATTTTCTTAGGGTAACATTATTTGTCACTTTTAAAAATCAACTATTATATTTCTTATTTAAAATAGAATTACAAAAACTAAAGTGTGGGAAAGAAAGAGATTTTGCGAGAACAGTAAAAAGTGCTGGTTTTTATGTTTTAAGAACTCGGATTTGGGATTCTCCATCACCACAAGTTAGAGTCAAATTTGTTGACTTTAGCCCAATAGACCCACATTTGGGATTCACCATCACCTAAAGTTTAGACTTTACACCCAATAGACAAACCACCACCCCCCCCCCCCCCCCCCCCCCCCCCCAAAAAAAAAAAAAAAAAAAAAAAAAAAAAGAAAAGCTAAAACACTGTTTGGTAGCATTTTTAAAGTATTTTTTATACTGAAAAAATTAATTGAAAAAAAATACTTTTTATTTCTAGCAAAAGCAGAAATAAAAAATATAGGAAAATTTGGTAAAATGTCTTATTCCATAAAATCATCACTCTGCGGGGTCCTGTAACATTGATTTTTTAACATATGACATGGTCATTACAAAGTGATTTTTGGAGTTTTGAGTCCTCCCAACAAGATTCCTAAAAATATATTCAATAATAAGAAAATGATATATTAGTGATATCCAGATACATGCTCCCATAATCCAAAAGAATTTCCTAAAGGGTTGAAAAATATGAGTAGAGAGGTTTGTGTCTGTTAATATTTTAAAATATAAAGGAATAATTGGAGTTAGACCCACTTTAAAAAAATAAATTCACATGGACCATATTTCCCTGAGAAATTTTGATTTGATAAAACACTAATCATAAACAAAATAGAAGTGAAAAATCATTAACTAAAAGTGATGTTCTTAAATTGTCATTTTCAAAAGGACCTATATTTTCCAACAAGGTGTAATTCAAGTGACAAGGCACACTTGAGTTAAAGCAGTTGAGGGACATCTGCAAGGTCAGGGATTTAAACTTGCGGAAAAACACTTATTGGAAGGGACAGTCATGAAATCCCGAACGAAATTAGTCTTACATCCAAAAGGGTGTGAGGACACTCGTGGAAAACCAAAAATTGGGAGGGGCAACTATGTAACCCTGAACAATATTAGTCTTACATCCAAAAAGAGTGTGGGGACACTCGTGAAGAAAAAAACCCCCCCTAAATTTATGGGATTTTGACACTTTGTACTTGTAACATTATTTCATTTTGGTTCCTATAGTTTCTATTTCAACACATAATACGCTGAAGTTCCGTACTTATTCCACTTCAACCCAAATTAATAATTCCATTATAATTTTCCACGTCAACTACAAGGAGCGAACCTTTGGAACTTTACAAGGTCGGATCTCGGTGATCTCCAACATGTGAAGAAGCTCAAGAAGATTGACTTCTACCTTGTTCAGTTTGAAGTTCACCACCAACTGATCATACATGTTAGGCAGTGACTACCGAACTAGGTCCACAACTAGGTTGTGATCTAGAGCTGACTCCAACCTTTATAATTTCTCAACATAGCTGATCATCTTAAGAACGTGGTCCATAATTGATGATCCTACCAACATCTTTGCCCTGAAAAGCTCCTTAGAGATGGTGTACCTAGTAGTACGATTGTGCTTGCCAAAGGAAGACTCCAGGCACCGCACAATTGCATATGAGCTCCCCAACCGTTTGGACAGTTTCTGGAGCTCATTGCTCATCGATGCTATATTATGGCACTAAGCCTATTTATCATCATCTATCCATTTTTGGATAGGGACGTATTCCTCATAATTTTTTTTTTTTTGCGGGACGGTAAAAATGTTGTCTACAAATAGTTAGCAAAATTACCTATTAAATTACCCATCAAAATTACTCACTACCAACAACTATTTTATTATGATTTTTATATCTATTTTAGAAATATAATATATAGAGAGAAGAGAGAATTTTTAAGTTAATATCATTACGAAATAAAAAAATGGGATTGAAGTAAAATGAACGAGAAATTGAAAAAGTAGCAAATTTCTTTTGAAATGATTTAGAAATAACATGTATTTTGAAATGATTTGCAAATCGTTTTTATTCTTCTATTTTACAAATGAATGGATTTGATAAATTTTCTCTTCATAGTACCTAAATAAGAAATCCTAAACAAAATTTATGAAATCCTTTATCCAAATAATTTTTTTCCTTAAATTACTTTATCCAAACACAACTTTAGGAGGTAAAGTGTCCTTTGCCCTATTTTCTACATGATGAGTTGATGACTACTACTACCACATCTTGATAATTTGATAAAACTTATGATGAGTTGATGACTACTACTACCACATCTTGATAATTTGATAAAACTTAGTCGGTTTGACGGTAAGATATATTTTGATTAATTTACGTGCATCTCGACTAATATTTTTATCGGGTGATTTTAAAGTTACACTTCTCACTATCAATCTGGTGCAATAATTAAATTAAAAATTTAATTTGTAGAGTGTTCGTAAAGAGAATTGAATTGTGACTGAAAAAAAAAAAAAAAAAAAAAAGACGGGACTAACACTTCTAGAAAAGTGTACCATAAACTCTGACTTGGGATTGTCCATCATGCCTCTCCATCACCACAAGTTGATCTTAATTAATATCTTGATAAGATTGTTGATCTAATAGCGTTGGGTTTGGGGATTAATATCTTGATAAGATTGTCGATCTAATTGGCATCGATCAACTGGAATCAATGGTCTACATCTTTCATTTTAGTACCATCCCTATCTTTCTGTTTCTTCGGCTTTAATTCTGTCCAGTCTTTTTTTCTCCCTCGACTTTTGGTTGTCCAAATTCACTTTTATTTCTAACAATAAATAAATAAATAATGTGAAAATCATATATTAGGTTAGGTTTGATAAAGAATTTGATAAATCTATTAAATTTATAAATGATATCATTTCAAACTTCTGAATTTTAAAATTTTATTATTTATAAATTCTTTATTTAAATAACTTTTTAAAAAATATATTTTAATTGTATAATTTTTATAATTTTCTTATTTGGATAGACAAATATTTGTACACATATTTTTTTAAATATATTAAATTTTAATAATAAAAATATTAAATATATCTCGTAATATAATTTTTATTTTGTAATTTAATAATATAATTTTTATATATATTATAATAATACAATTTTAATTATACATAACTATTTTAATAATATAATTTTATAGCTAATTTTTTTTTTTTTTTTAAATGACCCCTAAGGGCATTTATTGAATGGAAACAAACATTACTTCCGAATGTGAGGAATTCCTAACTCATCATTGTGTAGGCAATGCTTAACAGTGATGGATAAAGAATTCTCACTATAAAAATCTGTATTATGCGGATTAATTATATTAGCAAGAGATTCTACAATAAAGTTGCATTATCGATACACAAGGATAAGTGTAATCTGAAACGACAAAAACCAAAATTGAATAGTATTCCACTTGGAATGCAAAACCTAATCCAGGGCAAGGGTTTCGAATTGCAATCACTACGCTTTTGTTATCACTCTCTTAAGCCAAACGGAGATAACCATACGTAAGGGCAATTTGAACTCCATAAAAGAGGGCATGAACCTCTGTTTGGAAGCTAGAAGTGCAAGCTAGAGGATGAGGAAAAGCTCAGCAAAATTTACCGTACTAATCTCTAATAATCCCACCATAGCCCGTCCGACTCGTTCCTTACTTAAAAGCACTATCGACATTGAGCTTGTAAACACCAATTGGAGGGGGAGACCATTGACATCGAACCGAATGCCGTTGTTTTCTTCTAGTAATAGCACACCCAAGAAACTCCAGCGTGTTTGAAGCAAAAACAGAATTGTTGGATTGGGCAATGATTATGTGGTTGATCTTTCCTACCCAATGTTGAACCTTCATAATAATGCTATCACTTGACGTTTTCTTATCTTCATGAACTGCCACATTCCGACTCAACCACATTTCCCATACAACCAGAGTCAGGATGAGGGAGCCCAACTGATGGAAAGACGACGTGCCCTTTAGACCCAACCACTATAGATAAAATCTATGAAGGAGGGGTTGAGGAATCAATTGAATGTGAAAAAGCCAAGAGAAATGATACCATACCTTGGAAGCCACATCTCCATAAATAAAATAAATGACAAAAGTCCTCATCCTCTCTGTTATGACAACAGTGACAAGTGGAAACTACACAAATGCCCATTTTTCTAATTATATAGTCCATTGGAACTCTCCCATGAAATAGCTGCCAGATGAAAATTTTAATTTTTAACGGAATTTTAAGCTTCCAAATTAGCGAGAAATGACAATAATCCTGTCTCTCTCCTTGCAAACCCTCCCAAATTGATTTAATGGAGAAATTTCCATATCTATTCGAAAGCTATATATGCCTATCGTTCTCTCCATTTAAAACAGGCTTGATCCCGCTTAGAAACTCCTCCTCCTGATCCGTTAATTCTGCTAGCCGAAAGGATTTTGTCCCCATTTCTTCTTGAACAATTGACACAAGAAACTCCCCGTAGACAATATCCGAAAGGACACCATGTCCCCAGTCATCATACCAAAAACTAATCTTTTTTCCATCCCCCGCTTCCCATCTAGATAATTCCATAAATGTTGCCTGAGCTTCAAGGATGTCTTTCCGCAATCTGGACTCATTATTACAATGCCTCCACAATAAAATAGGAAGGTTTTTGGTATACCTGCTATGCATGAAATCTGACCGAAGAGACTTGCCATGAAACTAAGCTCCATTTTTCTTGAGAGAAAAATCTTTCTTCATTTCTCGTAAGGTGCGCAAGTCAAGTCCTCCCTCACTATTCCTTTTGCAAACTGTGCTCCATGCTATCCAATAACGCCTCTTATTTGTATCAAAGGAGTTCCAGAAGAAACGTGCTATAATGGCTTCGATCCTAATCAGAACAGAAAGTGGGACAGAAGAAACAACAATAAGATGCATGGGCATGGAGGCTATCACATGTTTCAAAAGAATAAGCCGACGTCCTTTGGAAAGACGTTTAGACCTCCAACCTTCCAAGCGTTTGGCTATCTTGTCAACAAGAGGATCAAAAGTCGTGGCTTTCAGATGACCGTAAGAAATAAGAACACCCAAGTAGTTAAGAGGGAAAGTACCATGTTGGAATGAAGTAGCCTGTTAAATCATGGAAATTCTACTTGGCGGATAATTCCCATGCATGTAAAAATTACTCTTCGAGAGGCTGACTAATTGGCCCGATGCTGATTGATAATCCTTAAGAACCGACATGAGATGTCGAATGCTCGGTGCACTTCTATTACAAAATAATAATGTATCATTTGCAAAGAGTAGATGGAAAATGATCGGGCAACCATGTCTACTACTATACGGGCTGATAAGATTATTATTCACATCTTGCAAAATTGAGTGACTAAGCACCTCTTCGGAAAGAATAAAGAGAAGAGGGGAAATAGGGTCCCCTTACCTTAAACCTCGAGAACTTTGGAAAAGCCCCTTATAGACACCCTGGAACATCACCGAAAATTTAACATTCGAAATACATTCCGAGATAACTCTAATGAAAGCTTCACAAAAAACAAATTTTCTTAACACTGCAATCAAGAATGGTCATTCCAACCTATCGTAGGCTTTCAACATATCTAGTTTAAACATAACGATTTTACCTCAGACTTTCTTACCCAAGTGTCTAGTAAGTTCATGGGCCAAACCCACCACTTCCGTAATAAATCTATCAGAAACGAAACCATGTTGATGTGGAGATATCAGTCACGGAGATAGAGTTGCCAAACGGTTCGCCAAAGCTTTCGAAAAAATCTTGTAAACCAAATTGCACAAAATTATAGGGCTAAAATCATTTAGAGAGGATGGGACCATTTTTTTAGTAATAAGCACTAGTAAAATGTCAAGCACTAGTAATGTACTCGTTTAGAGACCTGATCACTATTAATAACATGTTCCCCTTCAAAGAAAACTGTGTCTTGAACAACAATAGGTATAGAAACCTGATCACCGTCAATAGCAAATTCTTTTTCAAAGACAGTATTCCTTATGTTTCCTTCCCCCTCAAACTCAACACCCTCAAGGAATCTCGCATTTCCCATTTCAAAGAAGGATCTTGATGTGGGATCATAAAACATGTAGCCCTGAGAGCCCTCAATATAACCAACAAAATAGCAACTAACCGTTCTTGAGTCTAGTTTTATTTCATGTGGCCTATAAGGCCGTGCCTCAGATGGACAACCCTAAATGTGCAAATGCTTAATGCTAGGTTTTTTGCCTGTCCAAAGCTCATAGGGGGTTTTGGCAACTGCTTTGCTGGGTACTCTGTTAAGGATGTATACTGCAGTCTTTAAAGCTTCTCCCCAAAGCAACACTGGTAAGGTAGAATGACTAATCATACTCCTTACCATATCCTTAAGAGTCCGATTTTGTCGCTCTGCAACACCATTCATGTAGGGTTTGCCCGGCATGGTATATTATGGAATAATTCCACACTCATTGAGGAAAATTGCGAAGGGTCCTGGACCTTGTTCTCCTGATCCGTCATTTCTCCCATAGTATTTGCCACCACCATCCGATTTGACAATCTTAATTTTATTTCCAAGGTGAAGTTCAACTTCAGCTTTGAAACATTTGAAAGTATCCAAGGATTCAGACTTCTCATGAATCAAATATAGGTACCCATAACAAGAGTAGTCGTCTATGAACGTAATAAAATATTGTTGTCCATTCCATGATGCCATAGGGAATACACCACAGATATCCGTATGTATTAGTTCTAAGACATTTGTAGCTCTCTCGGCACCAAATTTTCTTTCATTTATTTGTTTTCCCTTGATGCACTCAATACAGACTTGAAAGTCTGTTAAATCTAGGGTGTTGATTCTAAGATTTTGATGGACAATTAAATGTTGATATTTTTGGTGGGACTAATGGTTTGTTCAAGTGTTTCAGTTTATTAGTTCCAGTGATGAAGATGCGATGACAAATTATGAATGGATGCTAAATGATGATGACAAAGATGATGAAGAATTAAGAGTTTGAATAAATTAGGAAAAATAACTCAGGTGAATTTTAACTTTTAATATCCCAATTAGGAACACACACGGTACTAAAGTTTTTATTGTTTATGTGTGTTTTGATAAGAATATATTATTTGTTGTTATGTGTATTTGAAAAGAAATATTTATAATTGACTTAAATGGAATTTAAGAAGTTAGTGAAGCTTATTTAGAAAACAAAATGGTTAAAGGGGCGAAAATGTAAATAAGAATGAGTTCAAAACGAGTTTAGAAAAAAGATCCAGTATGCATAAGTCAACTGGTAGGTCGACCGGACAAAACAGGTGAAACTTTCTGTATCTCTAAGTCGTCAGGTAAGTCGACCGGTCAAGAGAAATGAAACTCTCTGTACCTCTAAGTCGACAGGTAGGTCGACCGGTGAAGAGAAATAAAACTCTGTGAATCTCCAAGTCGACAGATAGGTCGACCGATGAACGCAACAACTTTAGCTTGGCTACATCCTGAATCGAGCAGTCGACTGGTCAGTCGACTGAGGGCGCAGTTTCAGGATATTGTGGATTCCGATTTCATATCTAAAAGTAGCTATTTTTTGTTGGGATTTGTGAGAGATTTTAGGGATTTTATGATATTTAAGATATGCTTCATCTATTATTTAATTCCTATTGTTTTGGTTCATTAAGTTTGATTGTTTCTCAATTTGGTACATAAAATTGTTTCTATTATATTTAATTCAGATTGAGAAATATTTACTGGACTTAATTGGGAGATTTAAAAGCTATAATTAAGTGAATTGAACCAAAATGAAGTCATAATTATATAAGGGGTCTAAGAGAACATTTAAGTGTCATGACACGTGGGAACTAGCCGTTAGAGAGGTGATTTATATCCCATATATATAGACCTGCGTTTTTCATATATGATTAAAAAGTGAGAGTGATTAATAGATCATATTGAGCTGTTCTAAGAGATATCATTCTGAGATTTTGTGAGAGTTATTCTAAGAGACGATCTTGAGAATCATTTGCTATTAATCACTGCTGCTACCGGATCTAAAGTAATTACGTTTTATTTATTTTTTTCGGTGGATTTCGGGTAAGATCTTTCCAAATACTTTAGGTTGTGCATTGCTTGTTTAATTTTTGGAAATTAATCTTTAGAAATTGTTTTTGATTCTTTATTGAAGAAAATATTTTATAAATAATTTATTGAATCTAATTACGTGCTAAATTATTTGCTACCCATCTTTTGTTTAAAATCAGATTTTCAATCTCACACATTTCTCTCACTAGATTTGAGATATTAATCGAGTTTTAATTTATCTGGGTGGTAGAAGCTCTGAGTGAGATTATTTTCTTATCAATTTGTATTGGTGAGTAGTGTGATGAATTAAATACTGTTGGGGGTATTTAATTAAAGGGTAGCCGATTTTCAGTCTCTTGCTGTAAAGAGATTGAGGCAGTAATTCTTCCTGGATAGAATTAAGTTTGAGTGAATTTTGTAATAGTTCAATTTTTACCGGGTAAAAGGATATTTGGAGTGTTGGTGAGATTTTGATTCTTTTGCCTTCGTATTAAAAAGAATTACGTTATTTTTTAACCTGTAAAAATAGAGGTTCTTTTTTAGCCTGTGAAAAGGATTTTTGTAAAGGTTGATTCTGAGCCTGTAAAAGAATCGTTGTGAGGGTTTAGTTCCTACCTTTAAAGGGATCTTGAGTATTAGTGGGTGCGAATCTTCGTGTGGCTCGGAGAACTGGATTAGCCAAGAGTAGCTTGGTGAACCAGGATATATCTGTGTGTACTGCATTGTTTATTTCTTTTATTTTATCTTGTGTTGTTTGGGTGTGTACCTAGAGTTTATTATACTTATCCGCTACTATAAAGATAATAATTAATTTTAGGATAAAATTAATTATTTCATTTTTGAAGTGTTATTTTTTCTCAGATATTTTTTAATTACCCAATTCACCCCCCTATTTCGTATTCCATTAGGCCAACAATTGGCATCAGAGCTGGTTTTTGGTCTTTAGGCTTAACATCTTAGCTAAACCGGTCGTGTGCACACATTATGGATAATATTTTTTGTGTATCTTCTCTTGATGGTGATAGATTCTTATATGACAATGTGGTTTACTATTCTTGTGATTTTAGTGGTTGTGATGAAGATGATGATAATGAAAATGTCCATATTGTTATTGAAAAATTACTTTCTTTCACACTACTTTTTGCTAAAGAGAGTTTGAGTTTAAAAAGAAAAATTGATTCTTTTCAAAATGGTAGAGAAAGTGTTCAAAAATCTAAAGTGCATTTGGATGATTATTGTGGTACAAAAGAGTTTTCGGACGTTATTTTTTAAATTAATAATTTTCTCTCTAAAGTGGATTATCTTGAAAATGTAAATAGAGTTTTAAAAAATAAGTTTGACATGATTTCTAGGTAAATGTCAGATGTTGTTTCTAAAATTGATTTACTTAAGAAAGATTTTGAAAAATCAAAATTTGACCTTAAGTCTATTTCGAGAGATTCTGAAAATGATTTTTCTAGGCAAAGTAGATATGCTTCATCATTTCATCCTTCATCACAGGCCAGTGATAGTTATGCTTCTATTGTTAGAAATGATTCTTGTTTTACATCTCTTGCTTTTTATGATAAATTGGATTTGAGATGCTATTATTGTAATAGTCTTGGACATTTTAAAGTATGATGTCCATTTTAGAACCCTAAGTTTATGTCTAACAAGGACGGATTCAAAATGAAATGAATACCAAAGAGAACTATTAAAATGTCTTGTACAGAATTACATAATGTCGGAAGTGGACCTGAAGGAGCAAACAAAGAAGTTTTATCAAAGCCAAGACAAGAAGTCACCAAAAATCCACAAGCGACTTATACAAAGCGAAAAGATGCACTAAAAACAAAATGTGAAGTTGCAAAGAAGGCACAAGAGAAATGTGCAAAAATAAAAGTTGTACAAAATCCAAGATCGGATATCACTAGGAAGTGACAAGCGATACATGCAAAGGGAATCATCAATAAATCAACTGGCCAAAATCAAAGGTTGAAAGGATACGGACAAGCAAAGAAGAATTGCGGACCCAAATCAATCATCGGTATAAATGAGGTAAAGAGCAAAGTTGTCCCAAAAGTACTCCTAACCCTTCGTATTTTAAATTCTTTAAATTTGTTAAAGAGGGAGGTGCTCAACTTGCCAAATAAGTAAGTTGGTGATGATTTCTAAGACCTATTTTTAATGATGTGTTCACTTGTTATCTTAGAAACACTGTATCGTGATTCCGAGAATCACATTTAATTAAGGAGTATTAACATGTCTTTATATACTTATATCAAATAGTGAGTGTTAATTTTGAAACATGTTACGTGATTTTGAAAATGAGTTAAGTGAATTAAGCTGATATTTTATATATGTTAAAATGATATCTTGATTTACTAATGCATAATATCATGATACATTAAAGGTTTTCAAATGATTATTGTTGAAAAAGGAAGCTGAAATTTTTATGAGATAAATATGCATTTCTCCATGTTTAAAGTATGTATTATATTGATAGCTTCATAAATTATCATTGAGAAATGTTTCATGTCTTAGTGCGTTAAAGATTATATATTTTTTGATTCTATCTACATGAAAGATATTAATCGGTATCATGAATAAAACATGTTGAATAATTAAGATTATATAATTTCATGCTATATTGTTGAAATATTTTGATTACCTCATGATTATTCTCCTTTGCATGAATTTGCGTGTTTACAATTATATATGGGGAGAAATGTTTATAAGACAGGTAATATTATGTCATGCTTATATTGAAAGATGAGTTTTTAATATGCTTGTGAAAAATTAATATCATGCTACATTACTAAAATGTTTTGATAGCCTTAGGGGAAGATTACATTTCTAAGTGATGTTTTTGGTTCCCCCCTCCCTAAATTTTATTTTTGACGATGACAAAGGGGAAGAATTAGTTGATATTTTATTAAGGGGGGGTTTTTATTTTTAAATTTGTGCTTTATTGATTATGTTTTATAATATCTTCATTATTATGTTTCAAAGAGTTATAAAACCCGTCCTCGGATTCAGGGGGAGTGTAGTTATATTTTTGTTTTGAAGAAAACATCAAAATTAATTGTCATCCTAAAAAAGGGGGAGATTGTTGATCCTAAGATTTTGATGGACAATTAAATGTTGATATTTTTTGTGGGACTAATAGTTTGTTCAAGTGTTTCAGTTTATTAGCTCCAGTGATAAAAGATGCGATGCCAAATTATGAATGGATGCAAAATGATGATAATAAATATGATGAAGAATTAAGAGTTTGAAGAAATTAGAGAAAACAACTCAGGTGAATTTCAACTCTTAATATCCCAATTAGGAACACACACGGTACAAACGTTTTTATTGTTTATATGTGTTTTGATAAGATGAAATTATTTGCTCCTATGTGTATTTGAAAAGAAATATGTACAATTAACTTAAATGGACTTTAAGAAGTTAGTGGAGCTTATTTAGAAAAGAAAATGGTTAAAGGGGCGAAAACGTAAATAAGAATAAGTTCAAAACGAGTTTAGAAAAAAGATCCAACATGCATAAGTCGACTGGTAGGTCGATCGGACAAAACAGGTGAAACTCTCTATATCTCTAAGTCGATAGGTAAGTCGACCAGTCAAGAGAAATAAAACTCACTGTACCTCTAAGTCGACAGGTAGGTCGACTTAGAGTTATCATTCTGAGATTTTGTGAGAGCTATTATAAGAGATATCATTCTGAGATTTTGTGAGAGTTATTCTAAGAGACGATCTTGAGAATCATTTGCTATTAATCACTACTGCTACCGGATCTGAAGTACTATGTTCTATTTTCTTTTTTCGGTAGATTCTGGGTGATATATTTCCAATTACTTTCTATTGTGCATTGCTTGTTTAATTTTTGAAAATTGATCTTTAGAAATTGTTTTTGATTCTTTATTAAAGAAAATATTTTATAAACAATTTCTTGAATCTGATTACGTGCTAAATTATTTGCTAACCATCTTTTGTTTAAAATCAGATTTTCAATCTCACACATTTCTATCACTAAATTTGGGATATTAATCGAGTTTTAATTTATCTGGGGTGGTAAAAACTCCGAATGAGATTATTTGCTTATCAATTTGTATTGGTGAGTAGTGTGACAGATTAAATACTGTTGGAGGTATTTAATCAAAGGGTAGCAGGTTTTCAGTCTATTGCTGTAAAGAGATTGAGGTAGTAATTGTTCCTGAATAGAATTGAGTTTAAGTGAATTTTGTAACAGTTCAATCCTTACTGGGTAAAAATATATTTAGAGTGTTGGTGAGGTTTTGATTCTTTTGCCTTTGTGTGAAAAAAATTAGGTTATTCTTTAACTTGTAAAAAGTAGAGGTTTTTCCTTAGCCTGTGAAAAGGATTTTGTAAAGGTTGATTCTGAGCCTGTAAAAGAATTGTTATGATGGTTTGGTTCTTATCTTTAAAAAGATCTTGAGTATTAGTGGATGCGAATCTCCATAGGGCTCGGAGGACTGGATTAGCCAAGAGTAGCTTGGTGAACCAGGATATATCTGTGTGCACACGAATTATTTATTTTATCTTGTGATGTTTGGGTGTGCACATAGAGTTTATTATACTTATCCACTACTGTAAAGATAATAATTATTTTTAAGATAAAATTAATTATTTGATTTTTGAAGTGTTATTTTTTAATTACCCAATTCACCCCCATCTTGGGTATTCCACTGGGCCAACATAGGGGTTCAAGAATTTCATCCGACATAAGTCTCTGAATTCTCTGTTTAGAGATATGACCTAAGCACTTGTGCATAAGGTGGCAGAATTCTCATTGAATTTTAGCTTTATACCACGTGAATTTATTTGCAGTATTTTATTATAGGAACGAATGTCAAGCATATATAGATTATTAATCAAAGAACCAGAACCAATAAAATTTGAACCTTGATAGAGACTAATTTTATTATTTCCGAAAGAACAATTAAAACCTCATTTGTCGAAACTAGAAATACAAATCAAATTCCGTCTAAAAGACGGTGCAACAAATGTCTCATACAAATCCAAACAAAATTCGGTTGTCAACTATAATCTGAAAGTCCCTATAACTTCCACCACAACTTTATTGTCGTTTCCCACAAAGATGAATATTTCAGCATCACTTGGTTGTTGCCTCCACAGGCAACCCTACATAGTAATACCTATGTAAACAGTAGCACCAGAATCTACCTACCAAGTATCCATAAGTACAAAAGAAAAATTGACTTCAGAACAAACCAAAGTTAGAAGCATACGCTTCTTCGCACAGTAAGCGACGTACTTAGAACACCCCTTCTTCATTTGTCCTGTCTTCTTACAGAAGTAGCAGGTAAAGACCTCATCCTACTTCTTTTGTTTCTTTTTTCGAGACGATCCTTCCGCAGCAACCCCAACTTTCTTCTTTTTCTTGCTCTGAGAGGTCAAGGTCAAGTAAACCCTTTCAGTCTTATCTGGCTCCTATCTCCCTTATTCTTGCACATAGCAAGATATAAGCTCATTGATGGATCATTTGTCCTTATGAGTATTATAACTCACTTTGAATTGCCCAAAGTGTGCAGGAAGATAGATCAAAACTAAGTGCATGAGCAAGTCATCAGACAGCTCTAACTTTAGTGCCTTTAGTTTTGATGCAAGATTAGACATCTCCATGATGTACTCCCTTATGTTCCCTTTACCCTTATACTTTATCGCGACGAGTTTAACCAGAAGGTTACTCGCCTCCACCTTTTCGTTTTTGGCAAATAATTGCTCAACTTCCTCCAGGAACGTCTTGGCACTCTTGCTCTCAACAATAGAGCCCGAAAATGCTTCCGGAATGGTGCGCTTCATAATCATCAAACACATTCAGTTGAAGCGATTCCAATTTTCTATTTTAACCTCATTGAGATTTTTTGAAGTAGAAGTGGGTCGTTCCACCCATAGCGCTTGATCCAAATCCATACAACCGAGAATAATTTCCACGGTTTCTTTCCAAGCCTTAAAGTTCGTTCCTTTTAGTATTGGGATATTGCTAATTTGGGGAGAAACATTTGGTGCAGTAGCATTAGAAACTGTATAAAGAACAAAATAAACAAGCACACATACAAGCATGTCATAAAATAATAAAATAAGACATGGATAATTAATCAGAATTTGGGGACCCATCTTAAGATACCTAGCACAACATTAATTCATAGTCTTTGGACAGAGAAATTAACTATAATTGGTACTCTCAGTGCAGGAATCAAATGTTAATAATCGGTCATGTCAAATAATAAGCCTTTCTTTGGACCAACTTATTGTTCACATGAAAACTTGATAATCCTCACACATTTATTCCCGCAGGTATGTTTATTATTTGGCCAAACAATAACCTTTATTTGGGCCGATTATTGATTGCATAGATAATAACCATACTAATCTCAAACAATGTCTATTATTTAGTTAAACGATAACCTTCCTTTGAACCGATTATAGTTCGCATAAACAATAAACATTAATGTTCATTATTTGGCCAAACAATAGTCTTCCTTTGAGCTGGCTATTGCTCGCATAAATAATAAACATTTATATCTCAATATCCAAAATAAAATAAACTACACAATAGAGATTACTTTGGTAACATATTGTTTAATTGTAATTTATTTCAAGAGATAAGATTATGTTAGTCGACCATCCTTATGGTCCATTGATCGAATGCCATGCAACGAGTTAAAAATTTTCGACGTTGGTGCATTCAATCGGTTTACTTGTCCTTAAAATTAAACTGACCAGATATGTCCTTAAGCCATCGATGGACCGACCATGCAGGTCCGGTTGACCGATTGGTTATCCTAGGAAAAGGTTGGGACCCTGAATTAGTCGATCGACTGATCGACCGAAAAGGTTCGGTCGATCGAAATTGGGCAGCCTTAATATCCTGTATCGATCGGTTAACCAAACACAAGGGGTCGGTCGACCGATTGATCAGCCCAAAAATAAGTTGGGATACTGAATTAGTTGATCGATTGACTAAAAAGGTTCAATCGACCGAAATTGGGCAACCTTGACATCTTGTATCAATCGGTTGACCGACTATAAAGGGTCGGTCGACTGATCGATCAGAACCCCAAAAATAGCATCCTGAATCAGTTGGTCGACTAATTGTGAAGGGTTAGTTGATCGATCTATCCAGAGCTAGAAATGACCATTTACTAAATCGGTTGACCGATTTCTAAGAATTAGTAGACCGATTCAACCCTAATTCAACCAATTTCGATTTCAATCTCAATTTTGACTATGATTTAATTATATTTTGGGAAAACGAAAAGCATAAAAGTTGTAGATCTCGTTTTAGTATTTCCACAAAATTTTGAATCACCTCAATCAGAGTTTGTATGAAAAAGTTATGGCCAAAATAAGAACACCTGCCAAAATTATCCGAACCCTCTCTGAACAGATCGGTTGAGCTACCAAAAGGGGTCGGTCGACCGACCTATCCAAATCTGCTTCGGTTCTTATGTTTCTGCAGCTAAAAAACCCCCCAAAATTAAAAAATTATGATTTTTCTTTCTTTAGATTCATAGTATTTAGCAGAAAATCATATAAATCATGTAAAACACGTAATAAACCTTAATGTTCTCTCCCACTATTTTCATAAATAAGCAAACTTTAATAGAGAAAATACAAACCCTAAAATTCTACGAACTTGAAAAACTCAAGAACCCTAATGATTTAATATGAAGTAGGCTATGATACCACTTGTTGGGATTTAATCCCTATAGATCTGAATCTATAACACCTTAATCAACATGTTAAATCACCAAGAGTTCTAATATACATGTAAATTACATACCTGGATCTATTGCGATCAATTGACTAATGATGTTGAATTTTGCGACAATCGATCACGAGAGGAACAAAGATCTAGCGGGTACGTGGTCTTTCTCAACCAAATTTTTAGAGTTCCTCAATGAGATTCGTGGTTCACTTCCAGATGGGAAAAGTAAGCCGTCAAAACGATTTGGTATTCTTGGGGACTATAACCCTAACAATACATATTTATATGGTGTGATTAGGGTTCCCATAATCCCCTAATCACCCCAATAGCTTTCGGTATCTACTCACTTAAATCCATATTCTTTTAAGTAGTCTATGGGCTTACCCAAATTAATTAGATCACTTAATTTTAACCCATTAAATTTAAATAGTAAATATAATTGTGTTAATAATATGTTGCCCAAAATCAAATTAGGAAATAAACTTTCCTCACACCTAAGTCTTACCATAAGTGGTAATTGCTTGAGGAATTCTCTAGGTTGCTATTGCAACTCTCGAGATGACATCCTATACTCTATCTTATTGCTGGGGAGGTACGTACGCAGTAAATTTTGGTGTTTTTGTTAATAAAATACAATTTTGTTTTTGTATTTTTCATGAAATTAAAATGTCAAATATATGATTGGAATGCTCAAATTTTAAAAATAAAATGCAATTGGTTGTCAATTTGATGAAACTGACAAAATATACAATTTGAAGCTAAAATGCAAATTATATATTAGAAGCAAAATTTCTTAAAATTAAAGGTGAGAAGTTGCAATTAATTATCTCAAAAGTGATGTTTTATTAAAAGTCATTTGTAATTTAATCAATTAGGCCCAGAATTAAATTTTTGAAATTTTCAATTTGGCACGAAAGTTTTATTTTTTTGCCAAAATTCATCTAAATTATTAATTTTTGTTTTCTTCCCCTATATTAAAACATTATGCAAAATTAAACATGAAAGTCCAAGGTGAAGATTTATGTGTTGGTTTAAAATTTGTCCCAATTTTCACTTTAGACTTAGAACTTTTACTAAATGCAAAAGTGATGGGACAAAATGCAGTGTCTACAATCACCATCATCTTTTTGTCCTTAATTTCAAATCACCTTGACCACTCTTTCTACCTCTCTCAAGGCTTACAATTATGTATCTCTCTCTCCACTATTATCAATACCACTTTATATCATCAAGAAATATACCTAAAATTCACAAATATGTACCAAAATCATTATGGGCCAGTTACTGTTCCACGTGATAGTGGGTATTGGTTATTGGGCACTGTAGTGGGTAAAACATTAAAGTAAAAGAATATATGTTTTTTTTTATTATTTTGATTTTCATTAATATATTTTTATATTTGGAAGACAAACTTTGTCATTATATGAAATATATTTTATATAGAGGAATCCAAATCATGTTGAATAATTCTCACAATCACAATAATATGAAAATTTATTAAAAATCTTAATCATACATGATTAAAATGACACAACAATTAATTTAAAAACGGTTACCGAAAGCAAACATGTTTGAACCATTGCAGATGAATGATCATCGCAGTGGATTACACACTAGGTCTTCCTCTCTATGATTTAGATTTAATGTTGTGGTGGCTCTCAATGGGAAGAAACCCTTAAATCTAGTCTAGAGAGGGGACCTAATATTTATAATATTGGTTTTTCATTGGGCCCTCCCATAACGAACTTCAATGAGATCCAAAACCTACACTTTTCACTCAACTGAACTTCTACACAAAAAGATACCACAACCCAAAACAAAATGAGATCATTATTTAATTGGACTGCTTAAATAATAGACGATCCATTAATCCGTTTTTATAAAACAATTAATTCAATTAATATTAGTCTATATTTAATAAAAAAATTCTAACATTGTCCCACTTGGGTTATATTAATTGATTTTTAAGTACTTATAAATTTAATTTTGAAGACAAGACTCTTGGGTTAATAAAAAAAAAAATCATTTTCTATGGCCGCACCTTTTAAAGAAATGATAGTCTATAAGTAGCATCTTGATAAACTTATTTGATCCAACATAATCTTAATATTAGACTATGATGGTCTATATGTTAATCTCAACAAAAATAAGACCCTTCATAGTCACTAATACGTATAACCATATCGACTTGGATTGTAAGCCCAATAGTATAGTAAGAAATCAATGCCAACATGTGATCATTATCTCTATGCATTGTTTCTTATCGGTTCTCATTACAATTTCTTAACAAATTGAAATTGTAATTGTAATTTCTCAGCAAAATGAAATTTCTGCAATTTCTCAACAAAATTAAAATTGCTTGACTTTAACAAGTCATATGTCACCAAGAATTCATCACAACATCTCAAAATTGAGTTTTGTAACAACCAAAATTATACAATTGTAATTCTTAATACATAATATCTTAATATATCATATTGTATATTTAATTCAAATAATATAGCATACAATAAAATATATAATTGTAATTCTTACGGGACGCAAAACCTTAAGATACCATATTATATATCCAATTCAAAAAATATAGCATGCAATCAAATATATAACTGTAATTCTTAAGACTTGTAATACCTTAAGATATCATATTATATATTCAATCGAAATAATACGACATGCAATAATATAATAAGCAATAATAATGATCATAAAAAAGATTTCAATTTTGCAAATTGCATAACAATAGTGATCAATGTTTACACAATATAATCATTGAAATAAAGAAAATTACACAGGCTCCCACTAAACAAAAGAATCTAAAGACTCAATAATACCCATATTCACAACATGTTCCTTAAAAGTTATGGGCCTTAAACCTTTGGTTAGAGGATCAGCTAGCATGGACTCAGTTCTTATGTGCTCAATCACGATATCTTATTCCTTCACTAAGTCCTTGATTGTGAGGTACTTGATTTCCATATGCTTGGAACCTGTACTGATCTTATTATTCTTAGAGTAGAACACAACTGCATTATAATCACAATAAATCACAATTGGTCGAGAGATGGAATCAATAACTTATAGCTCTGAGATCAGATTTCTTAACCAAACGGCTTGAGAGGATGCACCATAACAAGCTACAAACTCAACATAAATAGTTAAGGATGCAATTAGGCTCAACTTAACACTTTTCCATGAAATAGCACTAGCTTTGCACGTCTGTATATTGAACCTTTTAAGCATACGATCGATGTAGGCTCTCTGAGATAGCCCAAGGAGATTTCGAGATCTATCACGATGAATCTCAATACCCAGGACAAAAAATACTTCTCCGAGATCCTTTACGTCAACATTAGCAGACAAAACATGTTTGGTATCATTCAAGAGATTCACATCGCCACTAGCAAACATGATGTCATCGACATAGAGAACCATGAAAATAAACTTGCTCCCATGTTGTGGACAGAAACTGTGTTCTATCTCGTTTTAAAAATACTTGCAAGCATACGAATCAATTGAAGCACAGATTGATAGAAATGAAGTTGATCCCACAAGGATTGCTATCAAAGGGAAAATGCTGAATCTGTCCAAGTTGATTTAACTATAATATAGTTCAAAATGATTTTGTTTTGGTTTTTCAAAATAAATTAAAATGATATTAAACAAAATTAGAAATATATAATAAAAAATAAAATAAAAAATAGAGAACCAGGTTTGGAATTGTGGGTTTTGTATTTCGAAGATTATGAATTTTTTATATTTTTTCCTTTAATTTGGATTTGTTCAAACGAGCATTCCTAACCTTTTGGCGGAACGCTCAGAAAAATAGGATTTATCATTTCTCAAGCATGATCTATCGGCAATATTTAATTCCTACATTAATCTAATTTAGGGTGAATTAAAATCGAGGCATAGACCATCAAGTTTAGTAATACATCTCTGTGAAAACTATTATGTGACTGTTAATTTTAGATCTCATGTACTAAATTTAAGGAAGCAATATCAAAATTTCTTTCGATAATAAATCTAATTATGATGGTGAAGAGCACAATTCATTGTCACATAATTGTTTATACAAATCCAAAATTAAATTAAAAATATAATCTTACATAATTTCAAGAATATATTATCACAATCCTAACCCAATAGAAGATTAATCGTTCCTCGTAGTAAAAATTAACATTTTTTTGGATATAATCCTCAAAATCGCTATTATTACCTTGCTCTTGGAATCTTAGGTTTCAACCTTCAAGAAGAGAGGATGGAGCAAGAAGAAAAAGAGAAGAAAAACTAAACTATCTATTTACAATGGGAAGTCTCGGCCAGAGATCACCCTCCCTAAAAAATGATTCATGAACCCTTTTAAAAAGAAACAAATAAAATAATAATAAAAACAAAAGAAAGTATGCTTTTGTTCCCTCCATTCACGAAGACACCTTCCCAATTTCAACAAACCTACACCTTTGTAGATTTAAAAGTCAAAAGGAGGGGACAAACTTTTTCCAAAAAAACAAAGGGAACAAAAAATAAAAGGCTTGCGATTGCATGCGCGAGACACTGGGAAGACGCCGGTCACATTCAGCTGAGCATGGTTTGTCCGTTTGACACCAAATTAGCGTCTTTTTATTCCAAAATAAAAAACCTACAAAAACAAATAAAATAAATTAATTACTATTATTTAATTTATTTAAGAGTTTAACGAAACTTACTTTGGCGGTATTAAATCGCACAAATGCAGTGCGATCATCCCACTGATTGTTTTGTAGACACACTGATCAAACTTGTTTTTTACAAAACCAAAAGACGTCACAATCGTGTCAAATTTCAAGTACCATTGATGAGAAACTTGTTTGAGACCATAAATGAACCTTTTCAATCTGCATACCATGTTCTCTTTTCAATTTTCCTTAAATCCTTCAAGCTATGACATGTGGACCTCCTCACTCAAATCTCTATTGAGAAATGAGATACCAATGCCATAATTAGCCTAAAGGAATCTTTGGGGGAAACTAGTAAAAAAGTCTCTATGAAATCAATGCATTCGCGCTGTGTATACCCTTTAGTAATCAATCAAGCCTTGAATCTTTCAACATTTTCTTTGCTGTCTCTCTTGGTCTTTGTCAATTTTTCTCTCACACAATCAACACAAACTCCCAAGTCATTAAAATCAAGATGAGGAAGAATCCCAGAACCAATTAAGCCTTCAACTCGTTCCTTAGAAATGTGCCCCAAACACTTGTGCTATAATAGCAAATATCTTTCATTAGTCAAAGATCTTTTAGTTGCAATGTTTTCAACATTATAAGAATAAGCAGATAACAACGACAATCTATAAATCCCATAAGATAAAACACAATTACTAATCACTTTAGAGTCATAAATTGTCTCAACTCTTTTTATTTGCAAAAGTGAAACAATATCTAAATTTGTCAAGTACGGAAATCAAATTCCATCTAAATGAAGGAACACATAAAATGTAGTCCAAAACAAGCTAAAAAACCAGAATCTAATTCTAAAACAGCACTCCTGATATGCTCAACATCAATCCCGATGTCACTACCAACTTTAAACTTTGACTCTTTCTTACTTGGCTTCCTCAGGTTTCTTATCCCCTGTAAAGAAGGTGAACATGAACAGTAGCACCATTGTTGGTAGCGATTTATTACAACACTGCAAGTGTATGAGCCAAGTTTTAATAGTATAGGGAAAGTAGAGTATTATATCCACAGGAATTGGTTTAAATTGTCGCTGAGTACTACGATCATCGTAACCCAACTTTATCTAGGCAACCAAATTTTTAGTTTATAAAAATAAAACTAAAACAAATATAAAATTAAAAGCAAAGTAAAATATGGACTTCCTATGCACAAATGTTCTAGGGACTTGATTTTATCTCGTTATTCCCATCACATCCTATTAAGCAATTATTAGCCAATTAGATTCGTTCAATAATCAAGGTCACTTGTGTTCCCTCACTACCTCTCCCGAGTGTCAAGTGAGAGAATATGTAAACACTTCAAAACTGATATCCCTATCTAGTATTTAGGTGAGAACATTTGTTATGCCCCGGCCTATAGATTACTCGAGCTTTAATAATCTCCCGAGCTACTAAAACTTACGTTGTGCTTAACCTAAGTTCGAACTCGAAATTACCTTTCCCGAGTGTCAAATCCCAAGTTCTCAAATCAACCAAGATATAATATGGAAGCATAAATTGGAAGCATTAATAAGGAAAATACAATTGAATAGAAATTCTAGTTGATAAATATAGAACTTGATCACCTACCAGTCTTACAAGATTCTAAATTGTGAACTCGATTACCTAGGTGTTGATCTCTTCCCTAACTCACAACAACCTAAATTATGCACTCTCAATTCCGGTCACAAACTCAATCTCTCTCGAGTATAGAATTCATAACCTAAAATCATTTAACTCATTGGCCACATGAATCAAACGCATTAAATAGAGAGTCATAAAATGAAATTAAAACTAACAATTAACAAAATATTCAAAACATGGTTCAAAGAAGATTACATCAAGCCTTAGATTAAATGACTAACTCAATATAACTAAATCCATAACTAATACATTTATGAAATCTATAAATGTAAAATAACAAATATAAATTCAAGAAAGATTAGGGTGAGAGAAAGAAATAGAAAACTCTTTTGTGGAGATGAGCTTTAAGTCTTCAAATCTTCAATAATCTTCACTCCAATCTCCCTCTCTAGCATTTTTGTGCTTCCAATGGTGTTTCTCTCCCAAAAATTTCCACCCTTTGGGTTTGAGGCTTAAGGTGGTATAAATAAGGCTCAAAGTAGGGTTTTCACGCTGTAGAGGGCGCTGGAGCGGGCTTGGGCGTAATGTAGCGTGCTTTTGGGCCATGGAGACTAATGGGAGCGTGATGGAGTGGATAAAATGCCTGCTGGAGTGAGGTTTGGGTAGTACCTAGTTAGGGAGCGCACTGGAGTAGAGAAAAAGCCCGCTGGAGCGCCCATTAGGTAGTGTCTCTGGCAGTTTTTACACCTGTTCGTATTGCGGCCATAACATTCTCATACAAACTCTAATTGAGGTGATTCAACTTGCTATGAAAAGTTAAAAAATAGATCTATAACTTTTATGTTTTGAATTTTTTCCAAATCAGATTTCATGGTGGAAAACATCGCGATTGAAGTTTCTTCTCCTACATTTCTGACGAATCATTACAACCCAATTCACCTCATTTTGCCATATTTTCACTTTTTCTCCCAATGACTTATGATTCCTACAAAACAATATAGAAATACATTAAACTAACAAAAATTCTTGAAAACTCACAAATATTTAAATCTAAAAGTACTTGATTTGTTGGTAAATAAAACACTCATCAAATACCCTCAAACTCAAACATTTGCTTGTCCTCAAGCAAAAGAAAATAAAATGGAAGAAAACACAAATCAAGTTCTAAGACGCTAAGGATAAAAGTGTGAATTTCGTATCAAATCAACAATCGTGCAAGAATCTTCGAAGCCACATAATGCTCCAAGCTCAAAAGAAATGCATACATTGAGATTATCTCAAATTTCAACTTTAAGCATTAATTTCAATCCACTCAAGACTCTCGATGTGTAAGTCTATGCATAATCACTCTCACCCAACCAAATAAGCCTCGAATATATTTATGTGCTAAGGAGATAATGAATGATCTCTAGATGATTAATTGAAGAACAACCATAAGGCTATTTTTCGTGTCACTCTCTACTAATTATGCATAGGTTCATATGTCATTGGAGATCAAAAGAACTTTGAGGTTTGTAATGTATGGCTAGGGTAAAAGGTAGATGAGAATGTCATTTTTATGCTTAAATCACCTTAGGCATGTATCATGACTCATGGATCTTGCAAGATTTCCAATAAATGTTTTTCACCAACTCCCTCTTTCATCAAATGTCTTCTTTCAATCGATCCCACAAGGTATTATTCTCAAAACAAACCAAAACATGCACGTTTTTTTTACACAAAAAGAAGAAATAGGTAAGAAATATAAACCACACCCCCAAACTCAAACCCAATATTATCCTCAATGTTGCAGGAAAATACAAGGAAGTGACTCAACACATCACCCATTTTTTTTTTTAAGAAAAAAATAATCCACCAATGATTTTTCAAACACAACCCATGCTCGTCCTACAGTCAATGATCCATGCACAAATGCCAAATAGTGATGTGTTTAGAAAGTGGGAATGCATTTAATGGGTTGGATGCACAAATGTGGGTTATGAAAGAATTAGGCAATAGGGCTCAACGCGGGAGAGGGAGGGAGGGGTAACAAAGGGTAAATAATTTTCAAGGGTTAGCTTCAAAGGCCCAAATGATCCAAAGAAATGCCTAAATTATCTCTCCAACAACACATAACCTAAAATTTTACCTCAAATTTGACTCAAATGAGTTCTAGTGTTCATGAGATGTCAAAGCCTACCTAAAGCACATAAATGTTCTCCGAGTACTAAAAATTCCAAGTGATCATGATTCATGGTGCTCAAATATAAAGACTCAAGAGTGAACTTTAATCAACGCAAGTCAAGTACACAGAAATCTCAATGACATACATTTCAAAAGACTTAAGAGAACATCAAGTGTCTATACTTATCATTGATATCAATTCATTTCATCTCAACAAAACTCACAAGTTATTCAAACACACTTGAAAAGAAAAGCAAATTGAAAACATGGCTAAAAGAATACAAGTTATATTACGAAAAGTCACACAAGACTTTTCTAAATCCAACAATCATAAGCCAACGTGTGTCTCACGCCCAAACTCAAGGTCAAATATGTATTAAAATAAAGCATAAGGGAATAAGAACACGTACCAGAGAGGCGAGATAATCATGCCTCTTAGTGCGGTCAGCGGTGATGCTTCGGGCTTGGTGACCAATGTGGGGCTTTCTTCCATAGCTTGAATCCTTAGGCTTAATTATTTGAAAACTTGAGTTACCTCCCAAGAAGCGCTTGGTTTAATGTCCTGAACTTGACAATGGAGAAATTAATTATTAAAGAGCAGCTTCCGCTCATAATGTGTGTTATACAACGCAATAGATGGGTCTTGATTTTGAACGCCCTAAAGTTTGGAAAGATGTGAAAATGATTGGCATGTATTGTCAACGTGATTCGGCCCCGGCATATTTTCTTAGTGGGCTTGAATGAACGGTGCTAAAGGAGGAGGAGAACAAGTGAGCCACATTGGATCCTTATAGATGTATTTGTCTTTCATTGGTGTTGGTATCACAACATAGATCTCAAAAGGTTGATGATCACAAGTGTTGTCGTGTGATTCTTTATCGTCGATCAACTCTTAGGTCTCCTCCTCATTAGAATCATCATCATCGAATAAGCCCAAGTTCCTCCCACTTGTATGCAGTTCTTCATGGTGGCTTTCAATGATCGACGGTGGAAACACCAATTGGATTCCAAGAGGTGAGGACTCAAAATCATCTTTTGATTTGTTATCAACGAACAATTCTTGAGTCTCGTTTTCTTTCAAATCATCTTCATAAAACACCTCTAATGTCCTCCCACTTGTATTCGGTTCTTTATAGTGGCTTTCATATATGAATGTGGCTTGGGTGTCTCTTATTTTCCTCATGATACTCTAAATTTCCATCATGAATGCAGTGAACGTGTCTTTCAGGGTGAGATAAGACTCCACAAGTTGGAGTGGGGTGTCAAACCATGGTGCCAAAATGTTGGAACTATCCCCCAAAATTTGGTGACTTGTTGAATAATTCCAACTCCTATAGTCAAAATCAGCCATGTATTCTAACAACAAATAGACTTCGTCTGCAGTTAGTTGGTATAGAGAGGTGGTATCACTTCCTCCTTCCACCCAAGTTCTTGTTGTGACTTGTAACCCGTCGAGGAAGTATAATAGTTGACACTCCTTAGGGAAACCATGATTGGGGAACCGAATAAGCAACTCCTTGTATCATTCCCAAGCACAATAGAACGGTTCGAAATCTCGTTGAGAAAATCTCAAGAGGACTTGTTGATCAACTATCTCCAAGCACCTCGTAATATAAGAAATCAAAACAAAAATTAGAAATAAAAATAAATGCCTAAATTAAAATCAAGTTACTTACGCACAATATTAATAACAGTCTAAAACTCCAATCCTCAATAATGGCGCCAAAAATTTGGTGGCATTTTATTGCTACACCTCAAGTATATGGGTCAAGTTTTAATAATATAGGGAGAGTAGAGTATCGTATCCACATGGATTAGTTTAAATCATCGCTAAGTACCGTGATTGTCGTAACCCAATTTTTTCTAGGCATCCAAATTTTGGGTTTATAAAAATAAAACTAAAAGAAATATAAAATCAAAAGCGAAATAAAATATGAAATTCCTATGCACAAATGTTATAGGGGCTTGATTTCATCTCGTTCTTCCCATGACATCCTATCAAGCAATTATTAGTCAATTCCATTTATTCAATAATCAAGGTCACTCATGCTTCCTCACTACCAATCCCGAGTGTCAAGTGAGAGAATATGCAAACACTTTAAAACTGATATCCTTATCCAGTATTTAAGTGAGAGCATTCGTTATGCCTCGACCTATAGATTACCCAAACCTTAACAATCTTCTGATCTATTAAAACTGCTTGCCGATAGTTAATTTCATTTCTTAGACCACTAATAATATTTTTCGTTGGTTATATTATATTTTAGAGCCTCATATTGTAGAATTTAAAGAAGATGAAACTTTTGTTAGCAAACAAACTATACAAGTAGTAAATAATTTCTGATGTGAGGAAATCCGAACAGGACTCAAATCATTGTCATGTGTCCATAAGGCTTGAACTAGGCACGGGAAGCTACAGAGCATTAATTCTACGTCATGAGCATTCTACATCCGAGTATAGTCATTCTTCGGGATGAGCACTATCCCGAGTACCGTCATTCCCCGAGCGAGCCAACCCCTTATATTAACCAGGCCCGGGAAGGCAGGCTCTTAATCCTCGACACTTCCCCCGATTGGAGTTAGGGATCCCGAGATGCGTCGCCTCTGCTATTCATGCAAAGTAATAGTTGTGATGCCTCCCCCTTATTAAGGAAAGAGTCATTATCATGGCTTGATAACGGGTCATTAACTCCATATTCCGCTATTTACGCTATGGTTATGATAACGGGTCATTAATTCCATATTCTGCTATTTACGCTATGATTATGATAACGGGTTGAGATTTGGGAAATGGTTGCTAAACAAGTTTTTTCTCGCTTATAAATATCAGAAGGGGGATCTAGCCAAGTACGTACACTTTTTTCCTAACCAATACTCTATCAAAGTTGCCTCAAAATGATCTATTGATTCTCACACCAGAGGTAGAAAGTCGGCAGACCCTGTAATAACCCGAAAATTTATATTTTAAAAAAATATCATTTTAGAAAAGTTTGACATTTTTGGAGACGGTTTTGTGAATTTGCGGTACAAATATATACACTTGATAATTTTTGGAGTCAAATGTTAAATTTATATTTTTTAAACAAAAAAAAAATATTATTATAATATTTTTGTGTTAGGGAGATAAGTGTAATTATTAGATTTAATATAAATTACTTTTTAATTAGGGGTGTTAAATATAATTTTAGAAATCTTAATGCTTAAGGATCAAATTGTGTCCAAAAAAAAAAAAAGAAGGGGAAGTGCCGGTCACATTTCTTCATTCACATACTTGTATTATAGGATATAGATATGTAGAAACTATATGATATATAGATTAAGGTTACATGTGTACTCATGCATGGTAAATAGTAAAAATTATACAATAAAATAATAATAATAAAGGATGCTAATTTTCATTCCATGGGGGAGATATTGGGCAGAATAATAAGAAACCATGGGGGAAGAAAAATGAGGGGGCTGATATATGTGGTGATCATGTGTGTGTGTATATATATATATATATATTGGAGTACAGTAAATTTTGGGAATATTTCTAAAACAAGAAAATTATTCTGGTTCAATTTTGACTTCGGATTTCAAGTAGAATTTCTAACTCTTTTAATACATGTATTTAATTTTTCTATTGTGTGATTTATTGTTGTTATTGTTGTGGAATTTTAGCTGTTAAATTTTGATGAAATTGTTATATGTGGAAATTACGTGGAAACTATACCAAGATGTTTTATTTGTTATATTAATTAAATGTACGTATTAAAAGGGTTAGAGTTCTATTGAGCATTAGCTTACAACCGCACAGTTTTAACCTAAGTCCGAACCCGAAATTACCTCTTTTGAGTGTTAAATCCCAAGTTCTCAAATCAATCAAAAAATCATATAAAAGCATAAATTGGAAGCATTAATAAGACAAACACAATTGAATAGAAATCCTAGTTGATAAATCTAGAACTTGATCACCTCCCAATCTTACAAGATTCTAAATTCCCAACTCGATTACGTAGTTGTTGATCTCCTCCCGGATTTACAACGATCTAAATTATGCACTTTCAATTCCGGTTACAAACTCAATATCTATTGAGCATATAATTCACAACCTAAAATCAACTAACTCATTAGACACAAGAATCAAATGCATTAAACATAGAGAGACATAAAATGGAATTAAAACTAGCAATTAACAGAATATTCAAAACATGGTTCAAACAAGATTACATCAAGCCCTAGATTAAATGACTAACTCAACATAACTAAAACCATAACCAATAATTTCAATAAATCCATAAATGTAAAAAAAATATAAATTCAAGAAAGATTAGGGTAAGAGAAATGAAGAGAAAACTATTTTGTGGAGATGAGCTTCAAGTCTTTAAATCTTCAATAATCTTCACTCCAAACTCCATCTCTAGCATTTTCGTGCTTCCAATGGTGTTTTTCTCCCAAAATCGCCATCCTTCGGATTTGAGGCTTAAGGTGGAATAAATAGGGCTCAAAGTAGGGTTTTCACACTTAGAGGAAGCTAGAATAGGCTTGGGTGCGCTGGGCCATGGAGATTGATGGGAGTACACTGGAGTGGACAAAGGGCCTGCTAGAGTGGGGTTTGGGCAGTACTCGGATCAGAAGTGCGTTGGAGCGGAGAAAAAGCCCCCTGGAGGTCACTTTAGGTAGTGTCTCTGGTAGATTTAATACTTATTCGTATTTTGGTCATAACATTCTCGAACGAACTCCGATTGAGGTGATTCAACTTGCTATAAAAAGGTAAGAAGGATATATACAATTTTTATGTTTGGATTACTTTCAAAATCGGATTTTATAGTGGCAAAAATTGGGTTTGAAGTTTCTATTCATGCACTACTAATGAACCGTTACAACCCAATTCACCTAATTTTTCTATATATTTACCTTTTCTCCCAACGATTTATGATTCCAACAAAAACAATACAAAAATATATTAAACTACCAAAAATATTTAAAAACTCATAAATATTTGAATATAAAAGTACTTGATTTATTAGGGAATAAACCACTCATCAACTGTCAAGCTACCGTGAATCTAAAAGAATATCAACTAAATTGGATTCAAAACAGACATAGGAAGATAATATACTATGTTCCTTCTTATTCTTTAGTCAATTCTTAAAATTAAAGCGATCAACCCTCTTATGACCCTTCTTGTTACAGTGATAGCACTTAAGGACTATGTTCTTGGCATCTCCATTTTTGTACTTGTCACTCCCACTTTTCTTGAAATTCTTACTTTTCTTGTGACTGTGGAAGTTGGGATTTCTAGTATTTTCATCTCTCTTCTGATTACTTGGCTTTTCAACAACAAACAAAATAAGTAGATTCATTATTTTCTCTTTTCAACTTTTCTTCCTCAGCCACACACTTAGTGATCAGATCGTTCACACTCTGAGTCTGATTCAGGGTTGTAGGAAATATTGATTTGGCTAAAAGAAGATGATAGAGTGTTGAGAGCTTGATGAACAATGAACTTATCTAGAATGAAAATGTTTTGTACCTTCAATCTAGTTTGAAGACGCACCATTCTCAAGATGAATTCGCGAACGCCTTTTATATCATCGTACCTCAATCCATCAATCCATCCATAAAATACCTAGCTTCGGCTTAGTAAGATGTCTGGTATATGTTTCCCACAACAATGAGAAATTCCTTAACATTTTTGCTCTCAGGTATTCTTCCAAGGAGATGCTTAACAATGGACCTCTTGATTAAAATGAGACTCAAACGGTTCAATATTTTCCATTTCACATAATAAGCTCTCTCAACTTCAGTGCTCTCATCAGTAGATCGAGGAGGTTCATCTTCACGCCGAGTCATGTCCAAGTCCACTATTCCTAAAGTAAACTTTATGTCTGATATCCATCTCTTATAGTTCGACCTATTTAGAATTTCTGTTGTGGCGTTATTGTTGTTTACAGCAAAAGAAATTGTTTTCACAAAAATATTTGAAACTAGATCAATTATGGGCAGTAGGCAAAATGCTCAAATAAACATAAGTAATACAATATAAGAATCAATTGTGTTATCATAAACTCACTTTTGGGCAGAGTCTACAATAAAGAACTATTCTTTAAGTATGAAGATCAACAAAATAAGAAAAATTTATAGATTTAAAAACACATTCCTTTTGGGCAGATTGACCTTCAAATTCACATATTTCCTTCAAATTTATCAAATTATTTATCTCATAGAATATCCTCATGCAATTAAATCAATTTGCACAATAACCCCCTTTGCGCAGGTAAATGTACAAATTAGTCTAAAATTTTCTCCATCAACAAAATAGGAACTCAAAATCTTGCAAACTTTGTTGGTCAAATTACTTTGATGAAATAACCTCAACAATTCACAAGCAAACATTCCAAATTGAAAAAATTAAGCAATATTACCCACCAACAATAATGCATATTAGCGACATATATTCATACGATTAAAACAAAATGAAGTACGTCACAAAATGTACTTTGAGTGATTAACGATCAATTATAGTTGCAAGAATTTGAACAACAATTTTTACTACACTTTTAAACTAATTATTAAATTAGTTTGTGAATTAAAACTAAGAAATAGAGAACACATTAAAAAAAAAAAATCAAGAGATAGTGAGTACTGCACTCCTATTCCATATAAACTAACATAATTTTTGGTAAATTTTCAACAGAAAAATATACCAAAAAATAATTTTAAGCTAATTAAATCACATAAATAAGTAATAATTAACTAAATTATTTTTCATCGTCAAAATATCAAATAAATTATCTAGAAAAATAGAAGATAGAAAAACGAGTGCATAGGAAAAAGGGGACCCAAAATGGATTGTGGATGGAATTGCACGCACCCCACGTGCTAAAAATTAAGTCCCGATAGTCCAGTTTAGTTGATAACTTTAGGCCCAATAGGAAATTATTCCAGCAGGCTTCTTAATAAATAAACAACGGCTCAATAGGCCCATTAGAATATATATATGACCCGTTAAATACTTTTTAAGTCTATTTAACCCATAAATATCTTAGTTCTGACCCAAAACGCCCCTTAACGGGATTCAATGACATCCAAAACCTACATTTGCCACTCAATTAGGCTTCTACACAAAAGATGACACAATCCAAATCAAAATATGATCACTATTTAATTTGATTGTTTATATAATAGACTATCCATTTATCCTTTTTTATAAAATAATTAATTTAATTAATATTTGCCCATATTTAATAAAAAAATTCCCAACATATAATTGTTTGTAAGCGATGATATCTTTCTTTATGGCCTACCCGGCCATTATTATAGACCCCCCTATATATACACACATTTTACAGGAACAATATACAAGTTCCCATACTGTACCTACACTAAAATCACAGGTTATATATATATATAGAGAGAGAGAGAAAGAGAGTTTTTAACGGTTTGAAAGAGAAGGATCTCTGCAGCAAAATTAAGAGGAAGGATGTGGAGGCTGAAGATAGGGTTAGGAGAAGGGGAGAAAAGCAGTGAGTATCTGTACAGCACAAATGGGTACGTGGGAAGACAGACATGGGTGTTCGAGCCTGATTCTGGGAGTCCAGAGGAGCGAAGTGAAGTTGAAAACAGTCGTCTCCAGTTCTGGAATAACCGCCATCAAGTCAAGCCCAGCTCTGATCTCCTATGGCGCATGCAGGTCGCTCTTCACATACATATATTTATATATACTTCGTCATTAATAATTTTCTTCTCTCCTCCTCTCTACCCATGCATGCAATTTCGCTGACAATGGGGATGGATGGATGTGTGTGTGTGTGTATATATAAATATATATGTATATGAAATGTTTTGAAAATATGTGTATATGAATAGGGACCTGCATGGGCTTTGGGGGTGGGATGGATGTGTAGTGGGGGAAATGGGAGGTTAGTGTAATTTATGAAAATTTATGGGTACAATAAAAAATTGAAAGAAATAAAGTTCTATTAAAAGGGGTAAAAAAATAATTTTTAAATAATTTTGATTTATGTTATTAAATTGAAATTTACATTTATTAAAAAGAGGTGTAGTTATAGAACTACCTAAAATACTCTTTGTTATGTTCCACTACTTTAACTCATTGGTGGTCTGGCGCCGATGGTCGCCAGAGGTGGAGGTCTAACGGACTGCTGCAGAATTTCGGTGTCTAGAGTCCGACAATCGGCCACATGTAGCGAGCGGTGGCGGTAGATGGTAGTTAGCGGTTGACACGTGTATTTGAAATAATTCTTTTTAATAATTTATAAAATAAGAATAAAAATGTCACTTAGTAAAAATTATGAGATCAAAGTGTCCTAAAATTATCATCTCTACATCATTAATACATTTTTATTTTTATTTTTAATTAAAAGTACTTTTTTGTTCGATTTATTTTTTTTATTATAAAAAATATATTTGAAAAAAAAAGGTCATCAAAAAGTACCTTGATTAGATAAGGACTTTTCTAATTATGTTTTTTTCATTTCACAATCAAATAATATTTTCATTAATATAAATTAATTGTTTAAAAAATTAAATAAATATCATTTGCATCTATATACTATATATAGGCGTATGTATTGACTATTAATTTTAACGATAAAAATAATTTATGCACTTAAATTTTAAGCATACAAGGAATAACAAAATTCTCACAAGTTGCCCTGTGGTGAATAGGTGTATGAACGATCTCGTATTAAGGGCATGTTTGATAACCATTTAATTTTTAAGTACTAAAAATTTAAGTATATAATTTTAAGTGCTGAAAATATCAGAAGGTTGTTTGATAAAATTGTACTGAAAATATAAGTGCTGAATTTTTTTTGTTCGTTTGATAAATACAAAATTTATATGTTAAAAATTGTTTAATTTGCACAACTACATTTGAATCAAGAAAATGTGAAAAAAAAAAAAATTAAATTGAGAACAAAACAATAAAGTCAGGGTACGATTTAAAAAAAATATATATATATATATATATATTAAAATTAAAAGTAAAAATTAACCTAAAAATATGTAAATATTATGTATTTTTATGTAATTTGATTGTTTAAATTAAATTATAACAATAATTTAAGTATAAAATAAAATTCAAACTCTAAAATAATTTAAAGTTAATTCAATTCTCATTAAACCTAACCCTAATTAAATCTTCATAGGGGATTAAGGGTAAAATTGTCAAAATATAAATTTGTTTAAGTGGGAAATAATATAATTCATTAAGCAAAATGAAATAAGTGAAGGAGTCTTGACTTAATTTTTTACTCACATTTTGACTTAATTTTTAAGTTAACTTAATTAATTAAGTGATACTAATTATATTTATCAAACAAACTTAATTAATTAAGTGTTTAATATAATCAGTTTTAGTCACTTATTATTATAATTATTTTATTTTTTTATCAAACATGCCCTAAGTTTCATAAATTACTTAAAACCTCATGCCTCATAAATTGTCAATCTTTAACTTCTGCCCATTTGGTAACGCAATTAAATACTTAAAAATAAAATTCATTAAGTTAACTTTCTCTATTTGTTCTTAGTTTAGTATTTTTTTTATCTGTTATCTTTTGTATATAATTTTTTTTTTTTTTGTGAGATTTTACAGTATTGGTATAAAATATTAGTTTGTAATAATTAAATATTTTGTAATATTGAGTGATAAGTGTTAAAAAATTGTATTATGGCTTATGGCCTTTGATTTTGCAACTTTGCCCTTCAAGATAAACTTGTGTTTCCAATTTTCAAAGTATGAGTTTATTTACACTTTGACCCCCGAAACTATGAATTAATATGCAGTTTTTGCGAGAGAAGAAGTTTAAACAAACAATTCCTCAAGTGAAGGTGGGAGATCTTGAAGAAATTAGTGAAGAAACTGCCAAAACCACGTTAAGGAGAGCTGTCCATTTCTTTACAGCCTTACAAGCAAGTGATGGCCACTGGCCTGCTGAAAATGCTGGTCCACTCTTCTTTCTTCCACCCTTGGTGCGTATATATTTTTAGTATTAGATTTTATATATATTGGTAAATTGCCTTTTATCCCCATCTACTTTGCCTAATTATCATTTTGCCAATCTCCACTTCAAAAAATTACACTTTACCAACTTCTACTTTGAACATAGTGAAAAACTATTTTATTTTTTCCATTTAAATTAACAGAACATGCTTAAAAATAGATGAAGTTAAAATTTTCATCTACATTTTGGATGAAATAAACGAAATTGTTCATTTACCTTGATTTTGATTTAATTTTTTAACTTAAATATTTTACAAAAAATAAATTAAAATTAAAGTAAATGAACAATTTCATCTATTTCATCCAAAAATTAGATGAAAAATTTAATTACATTCATTCTAAAGTAGTAGGTAAATTGTAGATTTTTGAAGTAGAAGGGAATAAAATGATAATTAGGCAAAGTAGAGGAGAGTATAAAATAACTTACCCTTTTTTGTTTTTTTACTAAAAACTTGACTGCTAATTTTTCGGTATATTTCTTTTTTTAATTTTTTCTTTGGCAGGTAATGTGTTTGTATATCACCGGTCATCTTAATGCAATATTCTCATCAGAACATAAAAAGGAAATACTTCGATATATATATTATATATATTGCCATCAGGTAAATAAATTACATATTCATTTTGAGTTGCAAAATCAATTTATAATCTAACAATTTTTTCATTATATATATAATAACAGAATGAAGATGGTGGATGGGGGTTACATATAGAGGGTCACACCACAATGTTCTGCACTACTCTCAACTATATTTGTATGCGTATACTGGGAGAAGAAATTGAAAATGCTGTTTGTGTCAAAGCTCGAAAATGGATACTTGACCATGGGACCATCGCTGCCATTCTCTCCTGGGGCAAAACATGGCTTTCGGTATTTTATTTATACACACACGCGCATGCACACACATATATGACTTTATTAATACATATAATTTACGGTTAATTACACTTTGCGCCCTTATAGTTAGACTTAATTGTACTTTACATTCTTGTGGTATTTTCGTCAACACCCTCATGTGCATCTGACCTGATTGCAACTTTTAGGTTTCCTATCCAGCTTAATAGTCTCCGTATTGTCCATGCTCGGGTTCGGAATGTGGGAGTCTTTTTTGCATTGTTTTCCTCCAAACTCATTTTTTGTTCTTATTTTTACCCTTATATCTCTCTTATAAAATATCTGATCCTTCTTCTAAATTTCACACATTTTCCCTGTTTGTTTTATTTTCTTTTCCTCTCTTATTTCATTCTCCATGTCTTCTTCAAGTGTTTACGGGGTGATATTGGGATGAATTTCAAAGAATAGAAATACAAATTTTGTAGGATTGTCAAGTTGAAAGTTGTTCAATTTGAAAGGCCTTTGAAGAGAAAGTGGTACTATGAATATGACAACAAAGGATGTAACTCATTTTTTGGTTGTTATAAAGATAAGACTCCATATAGGGGAAAAGACAAATTAAGGAGACTATTGATGGTGATTATTATTTCTCAAAAGTTAGTTGGAGAAATTAGAAGTGAAGGTGCAACTTAAGCAAACTATATCATCTTTTAAAAAAAGTTTATACGTGAGACACCCTATTATTTATATCATGTATAGTTGACTTTTATTTTGTTGTAGATTCTTGGTATATTTGATTGGTCTGGAAGCAACCCAATGCCGCCTGAGTTTTGGACCATTCCTTCATTTCTTCCGATGCATCCAGGTATTCAAATATCAAGGCCCGTAAACACAGGATATTTACCATTTACTTCCTCAATTATTTTATCTAAAACTAGAAACTTCTCCTATCATTTAGAAATATCAGTCAACTCCTTTGACTCATTCAAAAAAAAAAAAAAAAAAACATAAACGCCATTCTCTTATTTAAAAATATATATTTTTTATTTATTTTTTTAAATATCACTAACACCTCTATTTTTTTTTGTTTAAAAAAGAAATACATTTAATCCTATTTCTTTTCATTTTTTTAAAAAAAATATATTTACCCCTAACTGACCACCACCCATCATTTGTTTTATTTGTTAAAAAAGAAAAGGGTAAAAAAATATATATTTTAAATGGAGATGTTAGTGTAAAACGATAAAATGATTTAATTATTTCTAAATTATTAAGGCTAAAATTGTCCCTACAATAAAAGTTTTAATAATTTTTAACCTATAGAGGAGGTAAATGGTATTTGACTAAAACTGATAGGGACATACGACAGGAAAAGTTTATGATTTTAGGCAAAATAACATGGAAGGTAGTTACGTAAGTGGTAAATACCCCTATTAACACAAATAACCAATAAGATATTGTTAAAATGTTTTTTTAATACTTAATAAACTAATTTCAAGTGAAAACTAAATTATTTAATTTTCTAAAAAATGCAGCAAAAATGTGGTGCTACTGTCGAATGGTTTATATGCCCATGTCATATTTGTACGGAAAGAGGTTTGTTGGGCCAATAATTCCATTTATTTTAGAGCTAAGAGAAGAGCTTTATGATCAACCTTACAATGAAATTGATTGGAGGAAAGTCCGGCATCTGTGCGCAAAGGTAACACGTCTCTAAACTGTTGATAACTCAATTAAGTATTGAAAACTGAATAGATTAAGAGTCCGTTTGATGACATTGAAAATTAAGTACTAAAAACTTATAAGTCCTAAATTTTAAGTACTAAAATTATAAATACTAAATTTGTTTAGTTGTTTTTTTTTAACCTCAAAAAATTTATCTCTAAAATAATCTTCACAAGTTTTACTTTCTAAGACATTCTGTTTTCTTTATATTTTTTCTCAGTTCAGTGCTTTCACTTTCTATAACGGTTTGTATAAAACAAAAATCTAAGGTTTTGTAGTAACGATTTTTAATAGTGATTGTGGTAAACTTTATTTATTTATTTATTTATATATTTTTTTTTTATGGTTTTAAGTGATAAGTCCAACAAAAATAAGTGATAAATAAATCAATCAATCAAATCCTTAGGTGATACTTGTATTTTAAGTGATTGTTTAGTTTTATCATCAAACATACTAATTTTGTAAGTATTTAATGCAAATAGTTTTATGTGTTGAATAATGTTATCAAAATGACCTTAAGTGTTTTTTTTTATAACAAGTTTGTTTATAATTAAAATGAAGACCACTTAATCAATCAAATCCTTTTTATTTATTTTATTTTTTAAAATTTTCAAACGAACGTGGCTTACTTAATTATCCTATTTAACATACTAAGCAAAAAGTTAGGACTTAACATTTTAGTTTTATTAAACAAATTTCACATATTTTCAACACTTAAAATTTTCAGCACTTAAAATTTTCAGAATTTAAAATTTAAACATTATCAAACATCACATTAGTTTATTGGTTTTCATTATTCTTGTGGCAACAATTAAGGATCAAGAAGTGCCTTTGTTTGTGTGTGTGTGTGTGTGTGTGACGTATCTAAGATATTTATCACCCATTAAATTTATTCCAACACAAGTTAAGCACAAAAAAATAAGAGTCAACTAGATGATTCGAATTCAATAAATAATAAATAATGCAATTTTATACAGGAAGATCTCTATTATCCTCATCCCTTGATTCAAGATTTGTTATGGGATACTCTTTACATTTGTACTGAGCCATTTCTCACTCGTTGGCCCTTCAACAAGCTAATTAGACAGAAAGCTCTTGAAACTACAATGAAGCACATACACTATGAAGATGAGAATAGTCGATACATCACCATTGCATGTGTGAAAAAGGTATTATGTATGCTTGCTTGCTGGGTTGAGGATCCAAATGGGGATTCATTCAAGAAGCATCTCGCCAGGATTCCTGATTATATATGGGTTGCAGAAGATGGTATGAAGATGCAAAGTTTTGGTAGTCAGCTGTGTGATATTGTTTTTGCCGTTCAATCACTGCTAGCTTCTGATATGACCGACGAAATTGGACTTACACTTAAGAAAGGACATGACTTCATAAAAGAGTCTCAGATTCAACATATAGTTTTACATTTTAAATCTGGATGTTATGCTTGATTTTTTATTTTATTTTTTGTACTTGACCTATGTGGGGCTAAATCTAACGGACGATATATACTTTGCTTGACACTTGATTTTTATCATCCATTGGATTTGACCCAAGACAGGTGAAGAACGTGTGCACAAAAAAAAAAAAAAAAAAAAATCGACGATCTAGATCCAATTTCACATGTCAATTTGGTAATTTGTTGTTAATTATATATTTTTCCCATTTATTCTAATCTTTTTTTTTTTTTTTTTTTTCATATAGGTCAAGGAAAATCCTTCTGGAGACTTCAAAAGTATGCATCGTCATATTTCGAAAGGATCATGGATTTTTTCAGATCAAGATCACGGATGGCAAGTTTCCGATTGCACTGCCCAAGGATTAAAGGTACTTCATTTTACAAAAATAAAATTAGATATAAAATGATATCATTGAATACATGATTAAAATAATAAAACAATATATTGACAAGTTGTTTTTCTACTTCCAACCCCTTTGTCCACCAGTGTTGTCTCTTTTTCTCGATGATGCCACCTGAGATTGTCGGTGAGAAAATGAAACCTGAAAATTTGTACGATTCTATCAACGTATTGCTATCCCTACAGGTATCTTTTAGTTATATGTCTTTATTATTAAAATCTTTTATATTTTTCTCCTTATTTTCAATTATTATGTCATTTATCATTAAATTATACAACATATTTAATGGTATAATTATTATATTTTATGTGAACTTTCTAGAGCAAAAATGGAGGGTTAGCAGCATGGGAGCCAGCGGGGGCACAAGAGTGGTTGGAGTTTCTCAATCCCACAGAGTTATTTGCAGACATTGTAGTTGAGCACGAGTATGAAAAATTAATAAATTTTCCTAATACATTACATATACAAGTCTACCCAATTAAAATAAAAAATTATAATAGATGGGATTAATGAATAAATATAATTAATGTAATGTACGAGACATGAAAAAAATTCACATGAATCCTAATTTTCTATAATTTTGATTTTTTAAGTATTTTTAATGATGTGCCAATTTCTCAATGGATTATTTAATAAATATAATATCTAGAGAATTTCCTACTTTCTCTACGAATTTTTTTATTTTTCTTTTCAACTCTCTTCTCTCTTCTTTTTCAACCCACATGCTAATTTATTGACAGTATGCAGCTTAAAAAATAAAAATAAAAATTATATTTTTGTGACAATTTTTTAATTTATCATTTACTTCAAAAAAAAAAAAAAAAAAAAAATTACATTTGTGTCAAAGTTATTAAATTTTCAAAATAAATAAATCAATAATTAGACTTTTTTTAAAAAATTTCTAGTGTATAACACAATCAATGCTAGTTAACTAGTTCTAATCATATGTATACAGGTACGTGGAGTGCACTTCCTCGGCAATCCATGCTATGGTTTTGTTCAAGAAGTTATATCCAGGACACAAGAATAAAGAGATCGAAAGTTTCATAGTAAATGCTATTAGGTACCTAGAAGATGTGCAAATGCCAGATGGTTCATGGTATGGGAACTGGGGTGTATATTTCACTTATGGAACGTGGTTTGCTGTTGTAGGTCTAACAGCAGCCGGGAGGACATATTCCAACTGTCAATCTATTAGGAAAGCTGTTGATTTTCTTCTAAAAACACAAAGGGATGATGGTGGTTGGGGTGAGAGTTACTTATCCTGTCCTAACAAGGTAATGCTTATCAATCGATTTTTACATTTATCGATCAATAATATTATGTATTGAAACTTAATGGAACTTCTGAAATTGGAATAGAGATACATCCCACTAGAAGGAAATCGATCTAATTTGGTACATACCGTATGGGCTGTCATGGCTCTCATACAATCAAGACAAGTACGTTGATACGAACTTCGTTTTATTACATATTTATTTTTCTATTTTATTGAAAAACTAAACAATCTTGTGCTATAGGCGGAGAGAAATGCAACACCGCTTCATCGTGCAACAAAATTGATAATCAATTCTCAAATGGAAAATGGAGATTTCCCACAACAGGTAAAGTTTATGAATAGTGATCATCAATATTACTAAAAAAAATTAAAACGAAAAAAAAAATCAACAAAATCAATTGTAACAAAAGAAATGTATCATAAACTACCAATTAATACATGACGTGGAATGGGATGACAGGAGATAACAGGAGTTTTTATGAAGAATTGCATGCTATATTACGCAGCGTACAAGAATATATACCCACTTTGGGCTTTGGCTGAGTATTGCAAGCAGGTGCCATTGCCAACATCTAACACTGTCTCCCAACTTTATTAATTTTCATTCAGTTATCTGTTGTAGTGTTTCGTTGTAGTGTTTCTATATATGTTCGTGTAAGTTAAAGTTTGCATGTATGGGATGCCATGTTAGACTAAGTACAAAGAGAAAATGTTATTTTTTTTCCCTTTTGTTCTTGCCTTTAAATTTTAAATTTAAATGAAAAAAATAAAGGGTAATCAAGTTATATATATAATTTTTTTATTTTTTTTAAATGTGAGTTTCTTTAGTCAATAGTAGAAAGGAACAATGTCTAGGTAGGTTTGTAGAGGCAAGATAGAGAAAAAAAAAAAAAAAAAAAGGAAAAAAAATTCTTATTATTGAACAGTAAGGTGTGTCCGGGCCAAATTACACGCACATAGACTAATCATCTTTCCAGACAATTTTAAGGGCGTAGTCTTCTACATTGGCCTGTACTTTCAAGATTTAACTCCTAGAGTACTCTCCAAGAGAGTCGAACCCTGATTGACAAGGACTATTGCATTGGTTGTTACTCCTTTGATCAGGTAATTAAGGGGAGTTGAACCCTGGTTGTTACCCCTGTGATCTAATACCCTATTTTCAATTACTATAAAAGAGGTGACCACAGTCATACTGAGCATTCCCAAGTGGGTTATCAAACAAGACACTCAAGATAAAGTGAGACACAATCCTAGAGAGAGAGGCTTCAAGATTCACTCCAAGATTTTCGTGAAATCTTCTTTTCTTCATTTTTCATTTCTCAGCCTTCAATCATGGAGGTTGCTAGTGTTGGGGATCCTCCTCAGCCTAGAGATCACAATCCATCGTTTCTTAATTCTAATCATCAAGCTGCTGCGCCAATTTCTTTCGCTCAAAAATCCTTCGCCAGTGTTCTTCTCAACAAAAATTTAGCCATTCCCAGAAAAACTGTTCAATCTTTCAAGGGAGAACCTGTGATATTTTTCTTTGAAGAAGATGTTGAAAAGCTTGCAAGTCCGTTTAAATTTTCTTTGGTTGGAAAATTCACTAATGGGCGTCCACCATTTGAGGCTATCAAGAAAATGTTCTTTGTGTTGAACCTGGCTGCTGGATTTGAAATCGGTTTCTTGGATCAGAAAAATCTTCTCATCCAATTGTATTCAGATGAGGATTTTCAATGATTATGGATCAAAGAACAGTGGCTCATTCATCAATATCCGATCAAGATGTTTAAGTGGACACCTGATTTTAAAGCCAATGTTGAATCTCCGTTGGCGCCAATTTGGATCAGTTTTGAATTTTTGCCAATTCACTTTCATAACAAAGAGGCTCTCTTTTCAATTGTTTCGGCCATTGGTTCCCCATTAAAAGCTGATGCTGCTACGGTCAATTTGTTGAAGCCTAAGCTTACTCGTGTTTGTGTGGAGAGAGATTTGAGACGTCCTCTGATCACGAGAATTTGGATAGGATGTGGTTGAAATGGATTCTGGCAGTTAGTTTCGTATGAATCTAATCCTTCGTATTGCAATCACTGCTTTAAATAAGGTCATTTTGATGTTAATTGTTCAATCAAGAACTCTTCACCTTCTATTCTTCAAGAAACCGAGGTCTCTCTTCCAATTACAAGAAAACAGAGCAATACAAATTCTGATCAGATTGATCTTTCTCAAGGTATCATCTCCAATTCAGTTAAAATTCCTCCTTGCAATCCTAATTTGGATAATTCTAAGTCTTTCCTACAATGGTTTTTGAAAAATTATGAAAATCAATCAGATGATGGAGATCCTAATTTTTTTCCAAATCAAAATTCGTTAAAACAGCCTGTTGTTCCTTCTAAACCTTCCTATTCTCAATCCATGCCTTCGAAGAGTCTTAAAACTCATTCTAAGGAAGTTAAAAATCCAAATTCCTCAAATGCTAAGTCTCAAAGACATTCTTCTGATCATACCAATTCTGGTAACTTCATTCCTGCTAGGACTGCTCAGAAATCCTTATCCAAGAATAAGTCTATTCCTAACAAATCTTTAACTTTGGATATCTCTTCTAATCCATCCAAGAATGATTCTATTCATAAAAATAATCAGATAGTCCAAAATTCTTCTGTTGGTGATCCTTCTTGTTCCAAACCTGATGTTGATATTGAGGCTGCTAAAATGAAGGCTATAGCCATTTTGGCTAAAACCTATTCTTTACCCATTCCAATTCATTCTAGCTCTTCCAAATTGATAAATCCTTCATCCCTGGGTGAACCAATTGCTCATCCCCAACCTCAAACCAATTCTGATCAATCCAATGTTCCAATAGCTGTCAAGGATCCTAATACTTCAAATGAGATTTCCAACTCCCCTGATGATTCCAATACCTTTCACATACCTCAAATCCCTCCTAATTTTATTTCTGAAGTTTCAATTCCTAATATGGAGCCTCAATCTCAAATTGGTATTCCTACTGTTGGTGTTATTCTGAAAATCTCAGTACTTCCCAAATTTTTATTACTTCTCCTCAATCATCAGATTTTCAAGCCAATTATTCTTCTCACAAGTCTTCCTTACCTTCTAAATCATCTTCAAAGCCTCAGATTGAGAGTTTAAATGCTCCCTCAAAATTTGATCGTCAAACTGTTGTGAATTCGGGCAAAGCTACTGGAAAGGCTGTGAGAATGCAGAATTCTCCTTCTTCATCAAATCAAACATGTTCTTCTAATCAATAAGTGATTCATAAGTTCACATTATCTCCCAGAAGATTACCAGAAGTGCAGGTTTCATTGGAGGCTGAGGATATAGAATTTTTTCGGCCTAAGAAGAAACACATGATAAAATTAAGGAATTCAAACAAGATGGCTACCATATTAGGTTTGAGGAGTAAAGATTTTTCATCTTCCAATGTTTCCTATGTGTAAAGGCCTAATTTGGAATATTAGAGGTGCTTCTAAGGAAGTTGGAAGAATCAGATTGAAGAGATTAGTATTTGATCAGAGGTTGCATTTTTTGATTTTACTTGAGCCTATGCTGGCTGAGGAGGCTATTTTAAACCTTGCTCAGTTTCTGAACTTTGATAATTCCTATTCCAACACCTCCAGCAAGATATGTATTTTTTGGAAGAATTCATTAACTTTCAATATCATGTTCTCTTCCAATCAATTGGTTATGGTAGACTGCTTGATTCCAACTTTTGATTTCAAGATATCCATTGCAGCAGTATAAGCTAAATGCATCTATCCAGAAAGAAGGCCTCTTTGGAATGATTTGGAGAATTGTACTTCCTCTATAAGCCATCCTTGTATAGTTTCTGGGGACTTCAATTATTACTCTTGCAATGAGGATAGAAAAGGCTGCTCAAATATATCTCAAATCAGTTGTTTGGAGTTCAACACATGTATTCAGAATTGTGGGCTGCTTAATGTTCCTTTTTCTTGTTCTAAATTTACTTGGTGTAATCACAACAAGGGCATGGCTAGAAAATGGTGTAGACTTAATTGGACTTTCATGAATTCAGCATGGCTATCCGAATTCTACAATTCTACTATTGCTCACTTGTCCAAAACAAGTTCTGACCACTCTCCTCAATTGCTGTCCTTTTCTCTTAACCTTCCTAAAGACCCTATCCCTTTCAAATTTCAACATTTCTGGTGTTCCAATCCTGAATTCTACTCTTTGTCGCTGATAATTGGAACAAATCACTTTCTGGTTCAGCCATTTCAGTCTTAGCCTACAAGCTCAAAGCCTTAAAACCAGCCTTAAAACAGTAGAGTTCAACTTTTTATGGAAACATCTTTAATGCTACTACTAATGCTGAATTGGAGGTCTCCAGCTTAGAAGAAGTTTGCCTCATAAATGACAATGAAGAGAATTGGGCTCAATACAATCATGCTTTGGCAAAGCATAAACAAGTTATTCAAGTTGAAGAACAATTCTGGAAACATAAATCAGCATATAAATGGCTTAAATATGGTGATGCTAATTCCAAATTCTTCCATGCCTCAGTGAAAGAACAAAGAGCCAAGAGGAGGATTTCTGTTATTAAGGACAAAAATAGAGTTGAATACACTGCTGATCAGGATATTAGAAACTATTTTTTGCAGTATTTTGAGGAAGTGCTTTATGAACAATCTGCTTATCCTAACTTGGATTTTTTGGATATGATTCCATCTTTGGTTAGTGATTTGGACAATGAAACTCTATTGGCTACTCCAACAATGGAAGAAATTAAAGAAGTGGTATTCAATCTCAAAGGTGACAGTGCATCAGGCCCTGATGGCTATTCTGGTAAATTCTTCACTCATTATTGGGAGATAGTTAAATATGATTTGGTTTAAGCTGTGATGTCCTTCTTCTATGGAGCTGAGATACCTAAATCTTGCTCAAGTACTCTTTTGGCCTTAATTCCCAAAAAATGAGAACCCTACTTCACCTGCTGATTTCAGGCCAATTAGCCTTTGTAACTTCATCAACAAGATCATATCCAAGTTCCTGAAAAACAGAATAAAGGCTATCCTTCCTAACATCATTTCTCCTAAACAAAGTGCCTATGTTAAGGGCAGGAACATATTTGATAACATATTGTTAGCTCAAGAGATGACTCATTTTTTGCCTAAAAAGGTTAAGGGAGGTAATCTGATCATCAAATTGGATATGGCCAAAGCCTTTAACAGAGTTTCTTGGATTTTCCTAATTTCAATTATGAGAAAATTTGGTTTTCATGAAAGAATCATTGATATGGTGTGGAGGCTCATCTCCAATTGCTTTTCTTCCTTGATAGTCAATGGCTGCTCTTTTGGTTTCTTTCATTCTAAGAGAGGTTTAAGGCAAGGTGATCATCTTTCACCTCTTCTTTTTATCATTATGGCTGAGGCTTTTTCTAGAGGCCTTAATTCCCTTGCCTATAACAAAACCATTACTCCTTTCTCTCAGCCTAAAATCTTAAAACCTATTTCTCATCTTGCATATGCTGATGATATGATTCTTTTTATCAATGGTTCTAAATCTTCCATAGCTAAGCTGCTAAAATTCTTGAAATCTTATTAGCTCAATTCTGGGTAGCTTATCAACTTCACCAAAAGCAGTTTCATACCTTCTACTTATATCACTTCTAATAAGCTGTCTTGGTTGACCTCTAAAACAGGTTTTATCAAGAGCCCTTTCCCAATGAAATATTTGGGATGCCCTATTTTTGCAGGTAAGAAGAAAACAATTATATTTGATGATTTGATTACTAAAATCAGAATGAAATTGCAAGGTTGGCAGTCAAAGTTTTTTTCCCAGTGGTGGTAGGCTGGTGTTGATCAAGCATGTTCTGTTATCTCAAACCATATTCTTATTTATGACCATTTTTCCTCCTGTGAAAGTGATTAAAACTTTGGAAGGGCTATTTTCAAATTTCTGTTGAAATGGGAAAAAACACTGGAAAGGCTGGCAGAATATGTGTTATCTTTTCGAAGAAGGTGGATTGGGTTTCAGGAAGCTTAAGGAGATGGTGTTGGCTTTTAAAGCTAAGTAATGGTGGAATTACAGAGATGGCCAGTCATTGTAGGCTAAATTCATGAAGCTGAAATATTGTTCAAGGAAAATGGATCATTTCTGCAGTGTTACTTCTTCACATCAGAGCATTGATTGGAAGAATGTAATTGCAAGAAAAGCTTTGGCTGAGGATTATATCCAGTTTCAAATTGGAAAAGGTGATATTTCTTTGTGGTGGGATCATTGGTTGATTAATGTTCCTCTTGGTGAAGTCTTACTGGTGCAGGAGCAGTTTTCCAGGCTACTTGTTTCTGATTTGTTAAATGCAGATGGTTCATGGATTGAAAACAAATTAGATCAGTTTCTGCTTACTTTTAAAACTCAAATCATGAATCTTCATAAGCTCCCCATTGATGTGGCAGATAAAATGTGCTGGATGCCTACTGCAAATGGACAGTTTTCAGTGGCCTCTGCTTGGCAGACTCTTAGGCAGAGTGCAAATGCTCCCCCTTACTTCAAGTTCATTTGGAATTCTAAAATTCCCCTTAAATCTTCTTTCTTTATGTGGAAGGTGCTTAAGGGAATTGTGCCTTTTGATTCAAATATTCAAAAGTTGGGATTCAATTTGCCTTCTATTTGTGCATGCTGTGGAAAGGCTGGTAAAACTCAGGATCATGTACTTTCTGATTGTGTTTTTGCTCAAAAAGTTTGGGCTTACTTTGGAAGTGCTTGTCATGGAGGATCTTTATTGTCAAGATTGTTGAATTGGTGGCACAATAAAAAAACTCAGTGTTGGTGTGCTTGTGCTAATATGCTAGGAGCTATGGAAAAGTAAATGTCAGGCTAAATTTGATCAGATTCCTCCTTTCTCCCCTTCTGTGATAAGAAGAATTGAGTTTATTGTTAATATGCAGCCTACAAAAACGTTCAATTCCTTCAAATTTGTTTTGGTCCATTGGTTTAAACCTGCTATGGACTATTACAAGTTAAATTCTGATGGGAGCTCATTGGGGAATCCTGGAATTGCAGGTGCTAGAGGTATCATTAGGGATCACAATAGTTTGCTGATTTTAGCATACTCTATTCCATTGGGCATTTAAACAAATATGTATGCTGAAGTTTTTGCTCTTTGGCAAGGGCTTAAGATTTGTTTAGACAAGAATTGGCTGAAGGTCATATTAGAGGTTGATAGCAAGATTCTGGCAGATATGGTGCTGCAGAAGGCTGCAATTCCTTGGAGATTTAATCCTTTCATAGTTGATATTATGTTGGGGAGAAGCAAAGGTGATTTCCCAATTCATCAGGTCTTTAGAGAAGCTAATGGGACTGCTGATGGGCTGTCAAAGCATGCTAGTGCAGGAAAATTCTTATGTTCTTCTGATTTTTGTGAATTACCTCATTTTGTTAGAGGTTGCTTGAAATTGGATGCTTGTGGTTTTTCTAGTTTTAGAAGGATCAAAAATTGTACTCTTGGGGGTCTTTAATTCCTCCTTTCTTGTGTTTAATAAAATTCTTCTTTGATTAAAAAAAAAAACCAAACAAACAAGACACTCAAGATGACCATACACAGAAATCGAATTACCCGTGTCGAAGAAGGTTCTGATAACAACCTGATAACGTACGTTTGAGTCGATATTAGCATTAATCTCTTTCTTCTTTCTTTCAAAAATTTATCAATTGCCAATTCAATCCTTGCGCCGGTTGTGAACGCCGTTTGTGAAAAGCATCTGGCTTGCACGATTGCGTCTTCAAGCCCAGCAGACGCCCCTTGCCTGAGGAAGGGACTCATCACGTGCATGGCGTCTCCTGCTACAAAAATAGTACCTTTTCTAAAGCTTCCGGTGAGGATTTCCCAAGGGACTCTGTATTTGAGTTGGTTGATTGTCAATGAATTCAGGTCGCTATTTTCAACCATCTCCTTAATTTCAGAGGGAACAGACTCGACGGTTTCTTCAGCTGATCTTCTAATGGTCTCCTGATCTTTAAAAGCATTCGAATCTGCACATTAATTGACGGAATTTTATCACAAGACACACCTAAAGAAATGTTAATATTTCCAATTTCCGAATGCGAAACAAAATGAGCCAAACACCACATTATAATTAACCAAGTAACCGTGAGTAATCGTTTCTATTTTCTGTTCTAAAAATTTTGGAACAAAAAAAAAAAAAAAAAAAATCTTTGCTTCCTCTTTTTTTGGTACTGTTCCATGTTTTTCAAGAATAGAAATGGAAATGTAAACCAAACGTCACCTTGCCCTATTTGGTTACTATTTTTGTTCCCTATTCTTGTTTCCATTGCCAAAATTTTGGGATTAATGCATAGAATTATGTTCGATAAACACGTTTCTGTTCCCAAAATTTCGGGAGTAATTTAAAACTATTTCCTTAAGAATCTAAGAAACAAAAAAAAATTGATTCCTATTCACTCTTACAAAACTATTCACACTACCCCGCTGGCCACCATACATTTAAAGAAAAAAAAAAGAACAAATGTCGCAATCAACTGTGTTTCTTGTTTCTGTTCTCATAAATTAAAATAAACGATTTAAGGACAATAGTTGTTAGCAAACACATTTTTATTTCCGGAATACTCCGGAACGGAAATAGAATTTTCATCCCATCTCATCTCAGTTTATTGAAAGTAGAAACAGAAAAACGGAAACATTAACCAAACGCCACCTTAATTTCCCGGCGAAAAAAAAATTAAAACTCTACTCTAAATTTCTACATGATGGATTCACGACTACTACCAAATTAATCCTCGAAAAATCTCGTTTGTTTTTGTTTAGGAGCAGTGCTATTCGCACTCTCAAAATTAATTATCATACTTTTTCCTCTTTTTAGTTTAAAGTAAAATTACTAAAATTCTATGACTTCATATTACGATTATGAAAGTTAACATTAAAGTAAAGTCACGCTCCCTCACGCGTAAGGTGGACTTTTTTGACAAGATGCAATTGTGTGAGCTAACTCACTCTCAAGAGTCTGGCCCTGATACCAATGTAGAAACTCAACGAGCCTAACTCACTCTCAAAAGACGTCTTGTAAGATAAGGATTGCCTCTCGGCTTATATATAGCTCAAGATTAGGTAACACAAACGATGTGAGATTTAACATGTCCCTTCACCCGCAAGGTGGACTTTGCCAAACTACTGCAAACAAATATTGGGGGAAGGGTATGTGAGATTCAACAGAGCTTTTGGTAATTTGAATTTAAATAGAGAAGATGAGTGTAATAATTTGAAAGCGCAAATAGCATTACCCTTCTTCAAAAGTGAACCATTTCTAAGTACGTTTTGTTTTCAAGCCATATTCTTCTATAGAAATTCAACACCGATTTTATAGTAGGAAATTTACCACGAAAACTAAATATTTAACTAAATTATAAACCATTAACGGCATGTTTGGTTGGATGGAATCGGGGGCGGAATAGAATCGCATTCAACCCTCGATTCCTATTCCGTTGTTTGGTTCTCCAATGGAATCACTTTTGTGATTCCATTGGAATGAAATATGGTGGAATGGGATTCCATTTGAGATAGGGTGGAATGGGATTCCAACCTAATAGAATCCATATCCTAAATTACATAATAGCCCTTGTATTTAAGCCTTGAAAATTGAGAACAAAAATTAAAAATTAAGAACAAAAACAAAAATTAGAGAACATAAATAGAAATTAGAGAACAGAAAATTGGAAATAGAAACAGAAATTGAGAACAAAAAATTAAGAACAGAAACAGAAAATTGAGAACATAAATATAAAATTAAAGAACATAAAACCGAGAACATAAACTGAAAATTAAGAACAAAAAATGAAAATTAGGAACAAAAACTGAAAATTGATAACAGAAAATTGAGAACATAAATTAAAAATTGAGAACAAAAATAGAAATTTAGATAACAGAAATTTGAGAACGGAAACTGAAAATTGAGAACAGAAACAGAAAATTGAAAACAAAAATAGAAAATTAGAGAACGGAAAATTGAGAACGGAAACTGAAAATTGCGAACGGAAACAGAAATTAGAGAATAGAAATTGAAAATTGAGAACAAAAACAGAAATTAGATAACAGAAACTTAAAATTGAATGAAATAGTAAAATATAATAAAATGAGGGAATGAATGGAATAGTGAAATATAATAAAATTTTGTAATAAGGGCATGAGAATTTTATTATATTTTATTCCATTCATTCACTCATTTCATACTAATCAAATAAGAAAATGGAATAATAATTTCATAAGGGTATAATGGAAATTTTACTATATTTCACTATTTCATTCCTTCCATTATTCCATACCAACCAAACAAGAGAATGAAATAGCGATTCCATTGACAATTCTATTCTATTCTTTCTCTCATTACATTACTTCTTCCATTCTATTTCACCCTCATTCCATTCCGTCCAACCAAACGAGCCGTAAAGATTAATCAAAAGTGTCGACAGAATTCTGACCAAAAGCGGCATTAATTTTCATTTTGTAAGAACTCGATTTTCAAGAATTTAAACTTACCCTGAGTAGAAGGCCATTCCCGTGCTACAAACCAACAGACAAGCTTGTCATCTACTGGGATTCTTCCCACAGAAATACTTCATCTTCTCATGTGTATGGATTCATTCTCAAAACCATGACCCGTTCATGTAGTTTGTGAAACCAACTGTTGAACAAGTTGAGTAACATTTGGCTGGTTTTAGCCCAATAGACTCAGCAACCACTGAGTTTGCGCCATCACAACCTATCATCACCTGCATTTCCAAAAAAAAACAACTAATAAAGAGCTGTTTGGTAACGTTTATTTATTTATTTTAATTTTTTTGAAGTATTGTTTATAAGAGAAAAAGTTAATCAAACATAAAAGTACTTCTATTCCTAGCAAAAACAAAAATAAAAAAATGTGTTTAATAACGTGGATATTTTAATTTTTTTTATTTGGGTACAAATTAATGGTTGTGGGACGGGTTTTTGAACACTAGACCTCTCTCTACAAGTCTTGGGTTAATAAGGTGGAGATGAAATCTTCATGATATCTATATATATGATTTCTTAATCCAAAATAATTTTTGTAGAGGGTTAAAAAATATGAATAGAAAGATTCTAGTCGATCAATCTATGAAAATATCAAAATGAAAAACAACTAAATTTTGTTTTGAAAAAAAAAAAAAATTACTTTCTAGATTTTTAAAAGTATTTTAAAAAAATGCAAAGCAAATGCTACTTTATTTTTAAGTATTTTTTCCTTTTTAAGCAAAAAAGTACTTAAAAAAGGTAATCAAATGCCGCTTAGAAAAATCCCGAGATTGTCTTAGAATCGGCTACACCAAGAAAAATAACTAAAGTTTTGGTTCGGTAAGGGATTTGATAAATGCATGAAATTTATAAATGATGGGATTTCAATATTCTGGATTTTAAAATTCCATCATTTACAACTTCCTTGTTTTGATAATTTTTTTAGATGAAAATTTTAATGTTATAATTTCATAATTTTCTTGTTTGGATATACAAATATTTATACGAAATTTTTTGAAATTTATTAAATTTTAATAATAAAAAATGTGAAATTATATCTGATAATATAATTTTTATATATGTGTTTTAAAGGGATTTGGAAATCCTTCTTATTCTCTTATTTTACAAATGAATGGATTTCATAAATTTCTCTTCATACTACCCAAACAAAGAATTTACTAAAAAGAGTTTGCCCAAACAAAATTTTTCTGTATTGATTGCATAAAGAATTCAATCATATTCATTAATCCATGTTCGAATTGGTAATAAAGAAGGATTGAACAACACCTTCGCTCTCAGATAAACCACCGGGCGTGAAGATAAAGGGTCCAATTCGACTGTGATCACTTGGCATCCAAAGCGTATCATGCCATCAGGAAGATTGTTGCCTTATTGATGCAATAAGATCACTTCGTTTCAAGCAATGTAGTTCTTCTTTATTGATGCAAAAGGGTAAAAAAAGACAAAACACAATTGTTGAAAATGAAATATAACAAGACGACAATTCGAAATTTCTTTTTGTTTTGGGGAGTGGGGTGGGGGTGGGTGTGTTACCATGTAATAATTCTTTCCTTGCTCATGATTGTTCATCTTCAACAAAAATCCTAGCTTATAATCCTAAAAGCATAAGATGGGGGGGTAGGATGGGAGGTGGGGTGGGTGGGGTAGGGAAGGGTAGGGTGGGGGGGAGGGAAGACCATAAATTCATTATTTGATATGATTACATGAAACCAAGCGAAGAAGAGGAGAAAAGATCGTCTGAATGCTAAAGAATTTGCCGAAGTGGTATGGTTTGCACAGAGCCATCATCGTCCAACGATATTTCTCGTAACCTGAAACCATTTGAATCAAAACAAGTGAAAAATGAAAGCTAAAAATGTTAATATGTGGATTCAAATCATGTGATTAATTTATAAGGAGATGCGACAGATCAATTTAGGACTGAATCGGCAGTGCTGTCGATCGGAGCTCGGAGGCGACGCTGAGCTGATGAAGTGCCCTCCATCCGTTTGTGAAAATGGCGATACCAGCCTTCAATTTAGGACTGAATCGGCAGTGCTGTCGATCGGAGCTCGGAGGCGACGCTGAGCTCATGAAGTGCCCTCCATCCGTTTGTGAAAATGGCGATACCAGCCTTCAATTCTCAACGACTCTGCTTTCTTCAGAACCACCACACTCATCCGACCACTAGATATGATTAATCCTTCCCTGATTAAAACAAGTATATTCTATCACTTCCTTCTGTGCAATCGAATTCTGCTCTACTAACCAGAAATGAAGAACTGGATCAGAAATTCAAGGATTTTTTATTCACCTGAAAAGAGCAAGGGCAGTAGCGAGGCCGCATATGCCGGCACTGATGATTACTATATTGTGCTCTTCTTCCATTAAGATTCCAACTGTTCATTGCTCCAAAAATTTGTTGAATTCTGTATCTATCTCTATGTTTTCCAAATTGAAAGGGAGCGAGCGGGGGTGGAATGGGGAGGACATCAGTTTTTAATTTTGCAGCATTGAAATATATGTGAAAGTTGAGGGGATTGACAAATATCAGAACGAGTTCAACCATAAGGTCCATAATCAATTGAATTCAAATCTGCAAAAACACCAAACTATCCTTTGGTTTCATGTCATTGGAGTCTCAAAAGAAATAAAATCTAAAAAGATTGATGAATTTTCTTTTATCATTCTAGAACTCCCTCAATGTTAATTAATAAAATGTTCATTAAACACCGTAAGCGCGGGCCGGGGGGGGGGGGGGGGGGGGGGGGGGGGGGTGTGTTTAAAACCCAAGTTAAGAATCGGAAGTTAGAACTTTACTAAACTTGGCATAGTCAAATGGTCCAACATGATTGGTTTTCCGCTTTACTTGAAATCCATTAAAATGATAACAATCAGTCAGATAGATGCTCTAAGGTAGCGTTTGGCTATGCTGAATTAATGCCTTGAACTTGGAATTGAAAAATGAATGCATGTAAAAGAAACCAAATGCTACCTGATAGGGGTAATTTGCCTATATATTTTCAAGCCGATTTTGGTAGTTTTTGAGTATTTTTATTGTGTTTTATTATGTTTTAATACGTTTCTATGTGTTTTTGTATAAATCAAGTGTTTGGGGGCGAAAATGAGCTAAAACGATTGAAAATCAAGCTAATCGAAGTTAGTCAGTGGAAGAACGGTAGGAAAACGAGCAAAAAGGCATTATTTAAAAGCCTGCATCCACCGCTGTAGCAGTGAAAATGCTGGAATACAGAAATCTCACCACCGCAGCGGTTAGGCCACCGCCGCGGCGATGAAAGTCCAGAGAATTTGCCTACTATTCCACCGCTGCAGCGATAAGCCACCATCGTAGCGGTGACCCTACCGATATGCGCACCGCCGCAGCAATGACCCTTGCAGCTGTAAATGTTTTTTTTAGATATTTTGACCCTCTTATCCTTCCTCCCTCTCTCCATTTTTCGAGGATTAGAGCTCTTAGATAGATTAGATAGATTTGAGAGGTTTTTTGGGAAGTGCTCAACCAAATCCGAAGGAGAAGAACACAAAGCGAAGAAGAAAAAACGATCTCGAAGCGGTTTTAGCGGCGGATCTTTGGAATACAGCTAAGTTCCTTCGTTTCTTTATTTATTTTCTTAATTTTGGTAGTTGGTTTGAGCATGTTTAGCTTGTTTATCATTGTATATACGGTTATGGTAGTTAGCTAAACGGATATTGTCTAGGAATTAATATAATTTATGAATATGTGGTTTATTTGAAATTGATGTTTCGTTAATGGTTGTTCTTCGTTATTTGATTGTGTTTACCGTTATTCTTCATTTGTATGCTTGTTTAGATATATTGAGAATACGGGGTTTGACACTCGGGAGAGGTAATCCCGAATTTGGATTAGGGTTTAAACACAACGCGGCGATCTAATAACCCGAGAGAGAGTTAGAAAGTGTGCAATCCATGATGTTGGGACAAGACTCATGTGACTATGTGTTCTAAAAGATGCTAGAGAGGGACTTCGGCGTCAACGTAAAGTCACATATTCGCTCGCTTTATACTCAAGAGAGGGAGTAAGCGAGTTTATGATACAGAGATTATCAGATAAGTCAAACACCATTAACATAAGTCAAACGAGAACAAACACATTTAAGTAAATGAAGTTAATCCCTAGATAATCTATTCCCCTAAACATCTCAATATAGTAATATAGTATAATTAGATAAATTAGTATTTTAGTTTAGTATTTATTAATTATAAACTCCATTTTTATCGCCTAAATAAAGTTAGGTTATGATAATTATGGTACTCGACAATAATCTCAACTAATCCTTGTGGATACGACAACCCTTACTCTTCCAACTCTATACTAAAACTTGACTCGTACACTTGCGGTGAAAGTAGCGACGTATCTACGCGCTACCACTACCTAAGGGATTGAATGTGTAGGTGTATTGATCCCACATTGTTTGTGTTTTGAGAGGAGGATTACCCCTACACTTACATATAGTTCAAGATCTGGTAACACAAACGATGTGAGATTCAACAGAATGACCTTTGATTCGACATATGTTTGTGTAAGAGGAAGGATGAAATATGAGAATATTTCGTACCGGAGACCATGAACCCGTTAGGAATAATTCATAAATCTCAATAGAAACTTAGTCCCAAAACATCATGTCAAATTATCAGAGGTTATTTAATCACATAAACAAACGTACCTAAATCCATGGCGATAATTCGTCGGGGTAGAGGTCTTCCACATACTAATCATTTGATGTTCCTCAATGGGTTCTCTCTTACAGATGGGGAAGAGAAGATGAGTAGTTGTCTGATTAGTCTCGGGGACCATAAAGCTGATATAATGTTCTTTATATATTAAGTCAACTTAGGCCCCATTAACCCTAATTACATAATGAGTAGCTACACATTGCAAAGCTCATACCCATTTAATGTTTTTTGAGCCCAATTAATTATATCACTTATTTATCATATAATTGATAGTTCATAATAAAACTATTTAATTAAATCATATGAGCTCACAATGGAACATAATTAATTTCCTAACAATCTCCCACTTGGGTTACATATGAAATTCCAAAGACAATTATATTTCCATAGTCTTGAGTGCATGCAAAAGTGCAATCTTCTTGGAAACATTCCTTAGTTACAATCTGATCCATCTCCTACACCAGCATGCGATCAAAGCGACCTTCGTTACATTTATATTCGTAACTAGATCCATCAATGGTCACCATACCAAATATATTCAATGACATAGATCAAGTATGGATGTGCAACAGGAAATTACATGCAATGTGATCTCAAACATGCCTATTTCCAACCGGTTCCTATTTATTTTGTAGTGAGATCAATCCTTAGTCTTTCTATCTTTATGTTTAAACTACAATTAGGAAGAACACATTCATAGTAAACACACTTTAAACCATCTACTTTGTTTTGCAGAAAATCATATATATATAACAAAAGAACATTCAACAAATAAAAACTCCCACTTAACCAGCATATCATCAAGTAAAACCAGACCCATACGAGCAGTGTGCTCATGAAATACCTTAGGTGGTAAACCATTGGTGGGCGAATCTGTAATCATGGAGTTAGTTCCCATATGTTCTATAGATACTATCGTATTCTGAATTCTCTCTTTAACAAGCAGAAACTTGATGTCAATGTGCTTCGACTTTGTGGAGCTTCTATTGTTATTAGAATATAACACTGCACATTTATTGTCACAATATATCTTTAGTGGTCTTTCGATACCATGCACTACTCGCAGCCCATTGACAAAAGTTTCGCAGCCATATTCCATAATTTGTTGCCTCACGACATGCTATGAATTCAACTGCCATGGTGGAAGGAGTTATGAGTGACTGCTTAGCACTCCTCCAGGAAATAGCACCTCTAACTAGCAGGTAGATATAACCTGAAGTGGATCACTTAGTATCTTCGCAACCCACAAGATCGGAATCAGAATACCCAATAATCTCTATATAATCTGTCTTCCAATAAGTGAGCATGTAGTCTTTTGTTCTTTGTAAATACCCCATAACCCGTTTGGCTGCTTTCCAATGATCCATCCTAATGTTATTTAAGTATCTGCCCAACATTCCAACTATGAATGCTAAGTCCGGACACGTACATACATGAACATGCATAAGACTCCCTACTGCCACGCATAAGGAATCTTTTGCATTTCTTTCTTTTCCATCTCATTCTAGGGGCATGGAGTAAGACTAAACTTGTCACCCTTAGCGACATGAGTATCTCCTAGTGCACAATCTTTCATTCCAAATCTAGTAAGCACCTTATCGATATAGTTTTTTTGTAATAACCCAAGAATTCCTCGAGAGTGATCTCGATGTATCTTTATTCCTAATATAAAAGAGGCATCCCCAAAATCTTTTATTTCAAAATTCTTAGTTCTAAATCTCTTGGTTTCGTGCAATAATCTTATATCACTGCTATCAGTATGTTATCGACATATAGCACTAGAAAAATAAATTTACTCCTACTGAACTTGTGGTATGCACAATTATCAACTACATTTACCTCAAAACCATATGAGATAACGATTTGATGAAATTTGTGAAACAATTAACAGGAAGTTTGTTTGAGTCCACAGATGGATTTTTTTAGTTTGCAAACCGTAGACTTTGGATCGCCTAATACAAAGTTTTCTGGTTGTACCATATATATCGTTTCATCAATGTCTCCATTATGAAACATAGTCTTTACATCCATCTGATGTAATTCTAAATCAAAATTAGCTACAAGTGCCATTATAATCTTAAAAGAGTTTTTTGATGAAACTGGAGAGAAAGTTTCATTATAATCAATGTCTTTTTTTTTTTAGTAAAACCCTTGGCGAATAGACAAGCCATATGTCTCTCAACATTACCTTTCGAATCCATCTTGATTTTAAATATCCATTTGCAACCGATGGGTTTCGCACCTTCAGGCAACTTGACAAGATCCCAAACTTCATTGTCCTCCATAGATTTCATCTCATCATTTATGGCATCAATCCACTTTTTAGAGCCAGGACTTTGTTTGACTTGATGAAAGTTGATTGGATCATTTTCTATTGACCCTATGTCAAACTCATGTTCTTGGAGAAAGACGATATAATCACTTGAAATCGCACTTCTCCTTTCTCTAGTGGATCACCTTAGTGACACTTCCTCTTAAGGTTGTTGAGTTTGCTCTTCAGGAGCAATATCTTGATTTTGAAGGGGGAGTTTTTCATTATTGTCTTCATTATTGTCTTGCATTATGTCTTGAACAATGTCAGGAACCTCATCATTGTCAATAATAATGTTTGGAATAGAAATTAATTCCTCTAAAGACAATATTCCAAATAAACTTATCTCCCCCTTCAAACTCAACATCATCAACAAATCTCGTATTTCCCGTCTTGAAAAAGGTCTTATTTAAGGGATCATAAAACTTAAATCCTTTCAACCATTCAGCGTCTGATGTACCCTGGATTTTGAAAAAGGAAAATAAAATAAATAAATATGAAGCATTTTTTTATTTTTATTTTTGAAGAAAATATTAAAGAGGGGGGATTTTTAAAGCATCAGTTTTCTCATAAAATCACTTAAGCCAATTTTAGAAAAAAGAAGTCATTACATAGCATTGAGTTTAAATGGTATGCTAGGTCACCGGAAACGATTTGAAAATGGATTAAGTAAAATTTTGACTCCAAAAAGTATGGTCCGACTAGAGATTTATTTTTAAGGGTTTGGGGCTCAGTTATTCTAGAGGAAGGTGTTAGACACTCCGAGATGTCTGTCTAAAGACAGTACCTTATCCAATTAAGTCCAATCAAAATTTAAATTCGAATATTTTGTTTGATTTTGAAATCTCTTCTTACAATTTTTTTTTAATTGTTTTTTTTTTTCAAATAAAATGGAAAAACATTTTTTGTTTTGTTTTAATTTTTTGAAATTTCCCCCCAGTATGATCGCTTATAAAATATCGATCATTTAATAAGGATGACCCCCGAGGGGTTTAAAGTCTCGGGCTTTAAGTTTGGGTTATTTTGATAAAAGAAAGGAACATGGATGCCAAAATGTATTTTTTTGTTTTGTTTTTAGAAAAATTCATTTTTACAAAAAAAAAATATTTTTTACATATTTTATAATAAAATACATATGAAATGCAAATGAAATTTATTTCCTTCCGCTTTATCAACTTATCTTAAGCTTAAAACCAGGCTTAGGGAAGTGTCATTCTAAACCCACTATTTAAAAATTTCACACTGATCAGGAAATCCAGAACAGTGATACGAAAAACTCTCCCTTTCTGAGATTTCAAGTTAAGATTTATTTATTTATTTATTTTTGTGATTTTTCATTTTATTGGATTTGTTTTTGATTTTTTTTAGAACAATAAAGATTGATTCATTTTTTTTTTAATTTTTCTGATGTGAGAAAGTAAATATTTACAGCAACACAATAACTGTACATGAAGTGCACAAAATAAAATTACAGAAATAAAAGTGCGGAAAGGCGCAGAACAAGAAAATAATAGCGCAGAAAGGTGCGGAACAGAAAATAAATACAAAATAAAAGTGCGGGAAGACACAGAACAGGAAAATAAATGCTGAAAAGTAAACCAATTTTTAATTGTTCTAAAAGAACAAAACATCTTTTTAAGTTTTGTCCAATTTTAGTTCCATCCTTTCAAGCAGTTTAAGCAAAAAATAAATGTGTAGTTGGATGGTAGGAAAAACTTACCTGGGTGTGGACAATTTTTCTCTTTTTTCCCTTCCTTCTTCTTCTCTCTTTTTTACTCTCTCCTCATATATACATGTATATAAAGAAAGTCCCAATCCTTGTTTTTGTGGCCGAAAAAATTCTAGAACTCAATCCCAAAATTTCTCTTCAAAATTCCATTTTTCTTATTGCCTCACTCTTCCCTCTTTGTTTCGGCTGAACCCCCCCAACCAAATAAAACCGAAAACCTCCATTTGTCGAGGGAGTGACTGCCTTTTATAGGCAACCGCTCCCTCCCTTTTTAATTTTTATATTATTTTTTAGAATATATATATATATATATATATATATATATATATATATATATATATATAAAGAAAGAAAGAGAAAAGAGAGCAACCCCTCTTTAATGGGCAGAATGGCTGCAATTGCAGTCTTGGGGTTGCGTGTAAAATGCACGAAACCCCTTTTTAATACACACACACACACACACACATATATATTAACTGAAATAGAATTATATTATCTAAAATATAATCGTGTTTAAATTATTTGTTTGCCAATTTCATGAATTTAAAAAAATACCCAAATTTTGGGGTCAAAATGAAAATTTCTACACGCTTTTGCTTTTACTTGTTTTTTGCCAAATTGAATTTTGAAAACTCAAATTGACAAAACAAAACATGGTAACCTTTTCAGGTTATATTTCAGTCTGATCTATTTAGTCCCAAAATAAATTTTATTTTGATCTCAAAACTTTCTTTTGACTTTCTGAACCTAAATTAGAGTTTCGATTCGAGTTTTTAAAGAATTCATCTTTTAAAAGATTTGATAATGGAATTTTGAATAAAAGTTGGTCCTTGTTGAACGACAATTTAAGGTTTCTTAAAATTTTCAATCAGGCCCCGTAAACTTTATAATTTGACAAATTGTCTCAACCAGCTTGCTTGGGGGACCAATTGGAATAATTACACTTTCATTTAACTTATTTTGATATTAACTGAACATTTCAAAGATTAATTTCAAAATCTGAGTTCAAATATCAATCTTTCAAATTTTCAAATTAGTCTCAAAACTTTTTTAAAGGGAACAATTTTGATTCAAAACCCAGAATTGGATAACCTTTCGACTCAATTGGATTTTTGAGATATTAATTTAAATCTTAGAGACTTAACTTATTTTTTCAAACTTCCAATAAACGCAATAAGATTCCCAATTGCAAAATTCAAGTTGGAATTAATTCTTAAAATCTTCGAATCGACCCTATTTTTTTGTTTGGATATTCTCAACATTCATGAATAATTGACTTGGCAAAACCAACATTTTATTTTTTAAATGCCATGCATGAGCGGGATAAAATGCGGTGTCTATACTTGCCTCTCTTTATCATGCCAGTTCACTTGTGATGACAAAGATAGGAAACACACACCCTTTTGTTCCGCCACTTGAGTGAGTGGATTGCAAGAGAATACTAAACTAAACCTGTAAAATGTGCCCCAGCCTATGGCTGGGGCAATGCATATGGTGGCATGTAATTAACGCACGTCACTTTCACCGCAAGTATACGGGTCAAGTTTTAATATAAATGAGAAGAGTAAGGGTATCGTGTCCACAGGGAATGGTTGATATTATTATCGAGTATCGCGACTATCGTAACCTAATTTTATCTAGGCGATAAAAATGTATTTATAATTAATTAATACTAATACTAAAATACTAATTAAACTATACTAATACTAATATGAGATGTTAAAGGAAAATATTGCCTAGGGATTAACTTTATTTACAAAATCGTGTTTGGTCTCATTTTAGTTTACGTTAACGGTGTTCGACCTATCCGACAATCTCTGTTCATAAACTCACTTGCCATCTCTCCTGAGTGTAAGACGAGTAAATATGTGACTTTGCATCAACGAAGAAGTCTCTCTCATCATCTTACCGACACTACGTCACATTAGTCTCCCCCCAACGTCATTGATTACATACTTTCCAACTCTCTCCCGGGTTATTGGATCGTTACGTTGTGTTTACCCTAATCCGAATTTGGGGTTACCTCTCCTGAGTGTAAAACCCCGTATTCTCTAATTATCTAAACAAACATAATATCAAAGAATAATGGCAAACACAATCAAAATAGCGAAGAGCAACCATAAACGAAACAAAACTCAAACAAACAACATTTTCATAAATTATATTAATCCCTAGACAAAATCCGTTTAGCTCATGGCCATAACCATTTAGACAATGAAAAACGAGCTAAACGTGCTCAACTAACTACCGAAGTTAAGAAAATAAAGAAGAAGCGAAAGAAACTTAGCCATAGTCCAAAAATTTGCCGCTAAAAATACTTCGGGATCGCTTCTCCTTCTTCGCAATGTGTTCTTCTCCTTCGGAATTTGTTGAGCACTCCCAAAACTCTCTCTAAAATATCCTAAGCCCTAAGGGTCTCTAATGGCCGGAGGAGAGGAGAGGAGAAGAAATAGAGAGCAAAAAATATCTAAATAAATATCTAAATCTGGTGCAGAGTGACCACTGTAGCGATGGAATCACCGTTCACCACTGCGGCGGTGGGCATGTCGGCAGTGTCTTCGCTACAGCGGTAAAGGAAGCGGTGGAATTAGGAACCTCTCTACAGTTTCACCACCTCAGCAGTGGGCTTCCAGCAGTTTTAGGCACTTCTCTGTATATTCACCACCGTGGCGGTGGTTTGGACGCCGCGGCGGTGGGTTGATTTTCAGAATATTGTGTCCATACTTGTTTTTCCACCGTTCTTCCACCGTTCTTGATCCGATTTGATCGTTATTGATCCATTTTCATGCATTTTCACCCCCACACACTTGATTTGTACCAAAAAGAATAAAAACATACTAAACATACTCGAAAACTAACAAGTTCAGTTTAGAAATAGATAGGTAAATTACACCTATCAAATACCCTCAAAACTCGGAATTTTGTTAGTCCTTGAGCAAAACACCCACACAATACAAGAAAATATAACAACTAATTACTAAATAATAACTAAAAACACTAAACAAAAATGTGCAAGTTTTGATTATCATCTACCGGCCAAATGATTTTCCCTGATCGGCCCCCAATCCTATTGAGTTAAGTATAAATCACAGCATGTGTTGTTCTAGAATTTTAACGTTCAATAATAGTAAGCGCCATTCTAGATCCTGTCAGAGTGTGCATGTTAAAACTCAAATATACAACTATCCGTTGAATAGATGAGATTATCCCTCAATAAAGTTCATGACTTAAACCATTAAAATATAGGGAATCCATATGCCTGACCCAGGTTCTATTCTCCACTAATATAGGCTCGGAGGTTCAAAAATATCAATAGGTCTTAGTTCGGTTTTGGAAAAATGGCCAAGGGTAAATTGGAAGAGAAAACAGGTTAACGTTATTAACTTAACGTTACCCAAGGCACATTGCTTGGCATACTCACACTTGAACCCCCATAGATAATTTTGAAACAACTCTGAACAATATAATTAAGACCGACGTACTCACTTGTCAAAAGAAATGAAAATTGTACTATTTGTACATCTTGGTTTTTTATTTATTTTTAACTTACCATACCCTCAAACTTATTTGATTTGTACAATTTAAGGGGTGTGTGAAATATAAACGAAAAATGACAAGTGAGTACTCGAATACCGAACTAATTAATAGCTCCCCCAAAACTCAACTGCTCACATCAAGTAGCATAACAAATGCTAACTTGATTCACTCACATTGTGCCTTTGGTTTAGCGATATAGGTTTAGAAAAAGTTCAATCGGCTATGGTATTAGTTAAGTGTTCAGAATTGAAACGGCTATTAGGTTTCGACAGGGTAATGAGGGATAATGATATATCAAGGTAAGCTTAAAAGGCTCAAGTGACAAAATGATTGCCTAAATCATATCTCCTGAACTATCTCGCCTATGATTTCGCCTCGAATTTCCCCCAAATCATGTTTTAGAATCCCTATTGTCAAGAATTTGGGTGATGGATAATCGTTTTCAAATCAATTAAATAGTGCTATATTGAGTTTACGCGCTCATGCATTTAGGATCTACAATAACTTTTACTAAAACGATACGTTAAGCACACAGAACAACATGAATGATCTTTACACTCGACATCAACAAACAATCAGGGGACAGACTTATCATCAAGTAATGACCCAGATGAAGTTAAGACTCAGCATATAACAATAACTACCCTAAACAAACATGCACATGATAAAAACAGTAAAACATAAACTACAACTAAAACATATACTAAAACATACTACACATCACTACCAACTTAACACAGACAATGCCCAAAATGACCCGTCAGCGATCCCAATGACAGCATATAGTATGATAATGAAAACGGGGGTTTAAAACACGTATCTGGCAGATGAGAGAATCTCGCCTCCGAATCAAATCAGCGGAGATGGAATCTAACTTATTTTGTCGTAGTTTACCTCCCAAGAAGCACTTGGTTTATGGTCATCAGCCTGACATGCTGAAGTGCTCGTCAAAGAGCGGCTTCTGCCCGTAGTACGTGTCAAATAACACCACGTATGGGTCTTGGTTTAATACGCCCTCAAGACTGGCGAGATATTTCTCTAAATGGCTCGATCTTTCAACATCACACCTCATCGGCTCATGTACTTGGTGGGCATGAAAGGACGTTGCTAACGGTAGCAAAGGATAAGTGTGCCACATCGGATCCTCGTAAATATGATCGTCTGGGATCGATGGTGGCATCACTATTTGGATCTCCAATGGTGACGAATCATAATCATCGATCCATGCTTGGGTTCCCAGGTTATTCAAATAATCATCTTTGAATGCTCCCAAGCTCCTCCTGCTCGTTTCCAACTCCTCATAGTGGCATTCGATGAATGTGGCTTGTTACTTCCCAAGGCTACCACATTTGACTCGGCCTCAAACAAGTATATAAGGCGATCGATTTGCGTCTGCAAAGATGTTACGGTCGTATCGATGTCAACGCAGACCGTCTCGATATAATCAAGACGATCCTCGTGCTCATTGATCCGGTCATGCGTCTCCCTCAAGAATCTCTAAGTTTTCCCCATAACTGTAGCCAACATGTCTTCTAAGACTGGGGAATACTCCTAATCTTGATCCGGAATGTCAATCCATGGCACCGTAGTATTGAAACTCTGATAATCAAAGGCCGCCATGTCTTCTAACAACCAATAGGTTTCGTCCGCGGTTACTTGGTCGAAATAGGTGGTACCATTCCCTTTTCCAACCCACATTTTGGTTGTGACTTGTAACCCATCGATGAAGTTTAGTAGTTGAAACTCCCTCGGGAAACGATAGATTGGAAATCGAAGTAGCAATTTCTTGTATCGATTCCAAGCACTATAAAATGGGTTGGAATCTTGTTGAAAGAAACTCAAGAGTACCTGTTAATCTAACATCTTCAAGCACCTTATAGGAAAACAAAAATAAAACTACAAAACAAAAATTATAAACAAAAGAAATGCCTAAAGTAAAATCGGGTCATTTACACACAATATCTATAATAATCTAAAAACCATTCCTCGGCAACGGCGCCAAAAACTTGGTGGCGCGTAATTAACGCACGTCACTTTCACTGCAAGTGTATAGGTCAAGTTTTAATATAGATAGGGAGAGTATGGGTATCGAGTACCGCGATTATTATCGAGTACCACAATTATCATAACCTAATTTTATCTAGGTGATAAAAATGTATTTATAATTGATTAATACGAATACTAAAATACTAATTAAACTATACTAATACTAGTATGAGATGTTTAGGGATAATATTTCCTAGGGATTAACTTTGTTTACGAAAATGTGTTTAGTCTCGTTTTAGTTTACGTTAACGGCATTTTACTTATCCAACAATCTCGGTTCGTAAACTCACTCGCCACCTCTCCCGAGTGTAAGACGAGTGAATATGAGACTTCTTGTCAACGAAGAAGTCCCCCTCAACATCTTAACGACACTACGTCACATGAGTCTCTCCCCAACGTCATTGATTGCACACTTTTCAACTCCTTCTCGGGTTATTGGATCATCACATTGTGTTTACCCTAGTCCGAATTCAGGGTTACCTCTCCCGAGTGTCAAACCCCATATTATCTAATTATCTAAACAAGCATAATATCAAAGAATAACAGCAAACACAATTAAAATAACGAAGAACAACCATAAATGAAACACAAATTCAAACAAACAACATTTTCATAAATTATATTAATCCCTAGACAAAATCCATTTAGCTCATGGCCATAACCATTTACACAATGAAAAACGAGCTAAACGTGCTCAACTAACTACCGAAGTTAAGAAAATAAATAAGTAGCGAAAGAAACTTAGCTGTAGTCCAAAGATTTTCGCTAAAAACGCTTCGGGATCGCTTCTCCTTCTTCGCAATGTGTTCTTCTCCATAGGAATTGGTTGAACACTTCCAAAACTCTCTCTAAAATATCCTAAGACCTAAGGGTCTCCAATGGTAGGAGGAGAGGAGAAGAGAAGAAATAGGGAGCAAAAATATCTAAATAAATATCTAAATTTGGTGCAGAATGACTGTCGCGGCGGTGGGCATGTCGGTAGTGTCTTCGTCGCAGCGGGGGAGAAAGCAGTAGAATCAGGAATCTCTCTGCAGTTTCACTACCTCAGGCGATAAGGTCACCGTCTCAGCGATGGGCTTACAGCAGTTTTAGGTGCCTTTCTGCATATTCAATGCTGCGGTGGTGGTCTGGAAGCCGCAGCGGTGGGATATTTTCAGAATATTGCCTTCATGTTTGTTTTCCCACCGTTCTTCCACCTTTCTTGATCCGATTTGATTGTTATTGATCCGTTTTCATGCATTTTCACCCCATACTCCTGATTTGTACCAAAAAGAATAAAAACATATTAAAACATACTAAACATACTTGAAAACTAACAAGTTTGATTTAGAAATAGATAGGTAAATTACACCTATCAGCATGGTTGGAAAAAAAAAGACTTACCTAGGAATCAACCCATCTCGTTTTGATAGTGGAAGCCTTGCCAAAGATATAACCGAACCTATGTGGGTTGCCTACGTACTTTGGAGAAATCAAAGATCAGGTCAAATATAGTTCAGTGAATGCCCCTCATAGGGCTAGAGAGAATACTTACGACAAACTCATAATGAACAATGCTCCTTTAGAGGATCGTTTAGTGGAAATGAGAAGGAAGTGGCTCATGATGAACATTGCTTCATTTAGATGGGTGACTCATGACAAACGGAGTTCGTTTAAAGAAATAAGGAGACAACTTATGAGGAACAATGTTTATTTAGAGGAATGAGTACAACTCACAATGAACAAAATTCGTTTAGAGGAATGGGAGATCACTCATGATGAACAAAGTTCGTTTAGAAGAATAGGGAACTACTCATGACGATCAAAGTTCGTTTAGAGGAATGAAATATAACTCATGACGAACCAAGTTTGTTTAGAGGAATGAAAGGTTACTCATGATGAACAAAGTTCGTTTAGAAGAACGTAGACGACTCATGATGAACAAGGTCCATGTAGAGAAATGGGAAACAACCCATGACGAACTACATCCGTTTAGAGGAATAGAGATAACTCATCAGAGTCCGTTTAGAGGAATGGAGACAACTCATGACAAATAAAGTCCATTTAGAGAAATAGGAGACAACTCATGACGAACAAGGTTCGTTGAGAGGAATGGGGGACTACTCATGCCAAAAAAAGCCTATTTAGAGGAATAGAGACAACTCATGACGAACAAGGTTCATTTAGGGGAATAGAGACAACTCATAACGAACAAAGTTCGTTTAGAGAAATGGAGACAACTCATGACTGACAAAGTTCATTTAGAGGAATGAGGGACCACTCATGATGAACAAGGCTCGTTTAGATAAGTAAGAGAATTCATGATGAACAAAGTTCATTTAGAGGAATGGAGACAACTCATAACAAACAAAGTTCGGTTAGAGGAATGGAATACAACTCATGACGAATAAAGTTCGTTTAGAGGAACACTTAGTTGAAGGAACAACGAATATTAATGTGAAAAATCAAACCACTACCCTACGAGAGGATTGAGAAGATGTATGACAAAACTAACAATACCTTCCGACCTTTGGCAGGAGAGGACTGACACAAAGTAAAATTGACTATACCTCCCAAGTGAGGATTGACACTGAGATGAAATTAACATACTTCTCAGCTTGTGGCAGGGGAAGACTGATACAAGACGAAATGAAGATACCTCTTGGAGGAGGACTAACACAAGATGAAATGGACATACCTCCTGGCCGGTGGCTGGAGAGGACTGACACAAGACAAAATGAACATACCTCCAGAAGGAGGACTGACATAAGATGAAATTGACATACCTTTTGGCCTGTGGCAAGGAGAGGACTGATAACAAGACAAAATGAACATACTTCTCGGATGAGGACTGACACAAGATGAAATTGATATACCTCCTAGCCCATGGCAGGGAAGGACTTGACACAAGACAAAATGAACATAGCCTTCTGGAGGAGGACTGACACAAGATGAAATTGACACACCTCTTGGCCTATGGCCGGGGAGGATTGACACAAGACAAAATGAACATATCTCTTGGAGGAGGACTGATACAAGATGAAATTGACATACCTCCTGACTTTTGGGTAAGAGAGGATTGACACAAGATGGACTTGACATATCTCTAGATTTTTGGCAGAGGAGGACTGATAGAAGATGAAATTGACTTACCTCCCTATGGGAGGATCGAAAACACTTATATGGGAAGTAATGGAAAGATCCACTCGTTGGGAAGTAATGACAAAATGCACTCACTGGGAGGTAATGGTAAAACGCAATTACTAGAAAGATAATGGTAGAATGCACTCACTGGGAGGCAACAAAAAACACTCATAGAGAGGCAATTTATGAAATAGGGGTACTCATGGGGAGGCAATGTGAAACAAAAGGACACTTATGGAGAGGTAATTATGAGATAGGGAACACTCATAGAGAGAATAACAGATTCAAAACCTCAAAAATGGGTAGACATCACATAATATGCCCTAACTTGTGGCTAGGGGCTGACAAACTCAAATTTCATGATCCAAATATGGGTAAACACCACATAATGTGTCCCAACCTAGTGACTGGGGCGAATAAGAGATCAAAGGTCTAAAATATGCCTCAGCCTGTGGCTAGGGTTGACACTTGGATGACTGAACCTCAACAGGTTGCATATGTACCTCAACATTACGCCGATAATCAGGTCAAGCATAGTTCTCTCTGAATGAGGAAGGAATCAAATGGAATATCATAAATGGATGACCTAAACCTTAACAGGTTGCCTACAGTACCTCAACATTACTCCGAGGAACAGGTCTTGTAGTAGTTCACCCATACCCCTTTTAGGGCAAAACACAAATACTCAAGAATATACTCATAAAATGGTAAAGAGACAATCAACCCATGTAAGAATTATACACAGACAAGCATTGAAACAATTTTTTTTGTTTTTATTATTTATTTATTTTTTTGTTGAAGAAAATATTGGTCATCCTTAAGAGAATCACAATTTTTTTCTCCTTTTTGTCCTTTTTTAAGTTGTGTTTGCAATTTGGGGCCTTTTCCTCCTTTTAGATTTGGTGAGATTTTGTTTTTGACCCATTGAGGAGATTGAAAAGAGTAGTGTACTCTGACCTTTGTGGTACAAACTCGGCTTGGCTTTCTTGGGTATTGAGATTAATTTAGACACTTGGGATCTAGAACCCCTATATGCTTTGTATTTTAATCAACTCTTGCCACTGCATTACCAAAAAAAGGCGCAAATCTTTAAAGTTTATTTACTCAAATATCCATCCTTACCTGATATGATTTTCTGTGTTGATTTTTGTTTGATCATGACAACTATGATATGGATAATAGTTAAGATTCTTCTCCAAAATTGGTGTTACTAGATAACCCTCCTCAACTAACGAGTATTCGAACTAGCGTTCCGACGACGAGACTTTTGAGTAACTGAAATAAAGATGCTTCTACTTTTCATTCTTTTTTCTTTTTTTTCTTTTTTTTTCTTGTGTGTGTGTGTGTGTGTTTTTATTTATTTATTTATTTTTGGAATTTTGGCTTTTCTATTTTTTAGGAGTATCTTTATATGTTTGACAAGTTTATTGACAACAAAAGTTTTGCAATAATGGCTTTGCTTTATGACAAATTGCTTAGCCATTGCACTGGGTCATTTGAGGATTGAATTTTTGGAAATGGACCTTCAGAAAATGACTTTTCAGGTAATGGCTTTGCTTTATGACGGATTGCCTAGTCGGGAAATGGGTGTTGGGTTGAATCAATACTCTTACCAATTTTCTAGGGGTTAGAAGAAAGATAAGGTGGAATTTGAAATTGATAGGAAATACAACACCATTTTGGTAATCTGGCTGAGCATCGGGAAGCATGTATTCCTAGGCGATGATTGTAAATATTCTTCTGTTTATTTTGATCTCCTTCCATTGGCCGGGACTGAAAATTCTCGGCTTCGAAAGAAGAGCATTTTTGGTGGTGGATGGAGTTTTGCAATTTGTATTGAGGGATGCCTAGGGCCCAGGGATAGGATTTTTTAGAGTCATTTTTATTTTCTGGTTGAGATGAATCATCTTGCTTCACTTTCTTTCAAATCAAAGTCTTTCTTGTTATCAAAATCATATTTATCATGCTGAAGTTCATTTTCAACACATAGATCATAAACAGATAATTTTGGAATATTTGAAAAAAATAAACATTAGACTTTTGAGACGTCCTTTAAAAACACAGAAACAATTAATGAGAGTTTCAAGCCATTCACAAAGCAAATTCTCTACCATCCAGAAGGCTAACTAGATGGAGAAGTGGTTTTAAGATATTTTCCCAATTTTATCAAGAAATAAATCTCAACACACCAAGGGTTATAAATAAGGCTCATATATGGTACACTTAGAGTTTGGATTTGGCTCGTAATCGGTGTGATAAGTTCAGTAAAATCCCTTTTTTTTCAAGGATAAGATATGAAGAGTTTATGGAAAAGATGGGATCACACAGTGGAAGGCGAAAAAATTAGGCTTATGAAAATAAGGGTATTTATGATTTGTGATCCAAGGTATTGGGATGGAGTATGATTTTGATCATGGAGGAATTTCAAGTACCACTTGATTTAGGGGCATAGGGTCAAGTAGGTAATTTAAGAGGTGGGAAGGTTGTGCGACATTTGGTTGAGTATGGTTTGGATTACCATTTTTGATTTTGGTTAGATTTTGAAGGTACTACTTGATTTGGAATATGGGTTAATATGATTTTCATTTATGATTGGCTCATTTTATTCAGGAGAGACCCTTGAGAGTTTTGGTAGACTTTTTTTTTTTTTTTTTGTGTGTGTGTTATGATTCACTCTTAGATAACTAATATTTCCTTTAAATTATTACATTACTTATTATTGATATATGTGAGTTAAAGAGGACTGAAGATCCATTCAATTTGAGGTTTCCAATTCCGAGATGACTAACAAGACAATGCTATCATTTGGCGAAAGAATTTCCATTTGTCTCAAGGGACTTGATATAATATTACAACTATATTGAATGGCTTAAAGAATTTTACAGTACAATCTAAGACGACAAAATACACCCTTGAAATAAATTACAGACTCGATAATAACCACTTTGAGACTCATGGGAATTCATTTGTCATTGGATTTTTCATCGGTATTGGAAACCTTAAACTTGTTTGGTTCTAAAAACCTCTAAAATAACATCAATCCAAACACAATACACAAAGTCCTATTCTATTTCCTAGGATCAAGTGTCCTACAACGGTTTGGACAATATCTAGACCTAGGATTACTATATGAGGCTCATGGCTTCTAGCTGATCCATCCTATTAAAGGATCGGTTCCTAGATCCTCAAACGTCCGATGTCCCAAAGGAACATCCATCATTGGTTGGTGATCCGAGTGAGGGGAGTTTCGAAACCGGTCCCGGCGGATAAACACGCGCGATAGGATTTCAGAACCAGACCCAGTAGATGGACCGCATGACCTAGCTCCTACTATCGAACCTTTTAAAGGGTTACGATGGAAATAAATATGGATATAATGCAATTGTGCTCGTGCCTCAAAAGAGTATATAATATAACAACAATATAACAATAGAAGAAATAAGAAACAAATATGTGTACAAAAATAACATGGGGAAGGGGGAACAAATATATACTTCACAAAAGAAAAGTATAACCCAACACAAACAAACACATTATTTACAAATAAAAAGAAAAGAGATTACAAAATAAAACATAACATTCAGATTTAGATTTTTTTTTTTGGACTTATTTGGATATTATAGGCTAGACCCTGAAAAATGAGTCCCTAGAGAAGTCGCCAGCTGACGCACCCCGGATTTTGAAAAGGAAAATAAAATAAATAAATATAAATCATTTTTGTTTTTTGTTTTTTTTATGAAAAAAATATTAACGATGGGATTTTTAAAGAGTCGATTTTTTCATAAAATAACTTAGGGTTAATTAAACTTTACCCCCTGTAGTTTGACTGATTTGCACTTACTCCCATGTGGTTTGAAAATCGCCACTTACCCCCCTTGTGGTTTGATTTTCAAACCACTTACGCCCCTGATATAAGGGGGGAAAGTGCAACAAATATCTAACCACAAGGGGGTAAGTGGCGATTTCCAAACCACAGAGGGGTAAATTGCAAATTGGCTAAACTACAGGGGGGTAAAGTGCTATTAACCCAATAACTTAAGCAAATTTTAGAAAAATGAGTCATCATCTAACATTGAGTTTAAATGGTGTGCTAGGTCACCAAAAACAATTTGAAAATTGGCTTAAGTAAAATTTTGACTCCAAAAAGTACGGTCCGACCAGAGATTCGTTTTTAAGGGATCGGGGGTCATTTAAACTTGGGCAATGTGTTAGGTACCCCGAGACGCCCATCTGAAAATGGTACTGTATCCAATTAAGTCCAATCAAAATTTAAATCCGAATATTTTATTTGATTTTGAAATTTCTTCTTAGAATTTTGTTTTTGTGTTTTTTAATTTTGTTTTTGTTTTTTTTTTTTTTTTTGAAAATAAGGTGAAAACTTTTTTCTTTTTTTGAATTTTCATGAAATAAAATGGAAAAATAATTTTTGTTTTGTTTTAATTTTTTAAAAATTTCCCCCGATATGATCGCTTATAAAATATCGATAATTTAATAAGGATGACTCCTAGGGGGTTTAATATCTCGGGTTTTAAGTTTGGGGTTATTTTGATAAAAGGAAGGAACATGGATGCCAAAATGTATTTTTTGAAAAAACTCTTTTTTTTTTTTTTTGAGTACTTCTTAATAAAACAAAATGATTGATTTTTATTTTCTTTTTTTAGAAAAAATTATTTTTCCAAAAAAAACTATTTTTTACAAATTTTTATAATAAAATACATATGAAATGCAAATAAAGTTTATTTCTTTCTGTTTTATCAACTTATCCGAAGCTTGAAACCCAGCTTAGGGAAGTGTCCTCCTAAGCCTATCGTTTGAAAATGTCACACTGGTTGGAAAATCCGAAACAGTGGTACGAAAAACCCTCCATTTCTCAAATTTCAAGTTAATATTTATTTATTTATTTATTTATTTTTTTAAAAAACAATAAAAATTGATTCATTTTTTTCATTTTTCTGAAGTGAGAAAGTAATTATTTTCAACAACGTAATAACAGTACATGAAGTGCATAAAAAAAATTACATAAATAAAAGAGTTGTAAGGTGTAGAAGAGGAAACTAAAAGCGAGGCAAGGCGCAAAACAGAAAAATAAATACAACCAAAATAAAAACGCGAAAAAGAAGCAGAATAGAAAATAAATACAACAAAATTAAAGCGCAGGAAGGCGCAGAACAAGAATATAAATGCAGAAAAGTAAACCGATTTTAAGTGTTCCGGAGGAACGTCCTTTTAAGTTTTGTCCGATTTTAGGTCCATCTTTTCAAGCTGTTTAAGCAAAAAATAGATGTGTAGTTGGAGGGTAGGAAAAACTTACCTGGGCGTGGACCTTTTTTTTTTTTTTTTTTTAACCTCCAAAAATCCTTTTTTTTCTCACTTCCTCACTCTCCCCTCTTTATTTTGGCTGAAACCCCTCAACCCAAGAAAACTAAAAACCTCCATTTGTTGAGAGAGTGGTTGCCTTTTATAGGCAGCCACTCAATCCCTTTTCAATTTTTATATTATTTTTTATAATTTATATTTTTTAGCAACTCCTCTTTCCTGGACAGAGGGGCGCCGCCCCCTCTGTCCCAAAATGGCTGTAATTCTAGCCCTTAATGGGATGCAATTGTGGCCCTAGGGTTGCGTGCAAAGTGGACACTACCCCCTTTTTATACCTATGTATATTGTAATTCCAGCCCTTAATCGGCTGCAATTGCGGCCCTAGGGTTGCGTGCAAAGTAGACACTACCCCCCTTTTTATACCTATATATATATATATATATTTTTTTTCCCTGTTTTTTATTTTTTAACAGAAATAAAATAAAATTATCTAAAATATAATTTTGTTTAAATTATTTGTTCTCCAATTTCATGAATTTTTTAAAATACCAAAATTTTGGGGGTCAAAATGAAAATTTCTACACACTTTTGCTTTTACTTGTTTTTTGCCAAATTCAATTTTGAAAATTCAAATTTTCAAAATAAAACATGGTAAACTTTTCAGGTTATATTTCGATCTGATCAATTTAGTCCCAAAATAAATTTTATTTTGACCCCGAAACTTTCTTTTGACTTTCTGAACTACAATTAGAGTTTCAATTTGAGTTTTTTCAAGAATTAATCCTTTTAAAAGATTTGATAAGGAAATTTTGAATAGAAATTGGTCCTTGTTGAACAACGATTTAAAGTTTCTCAAAATTTTCAATTAGTCCCCCTAAACTTTCTAATTCAACAAATTGCCTAACCTGGCTTGCTCGGGGGTCCAATTGGAATTATGAGACTTTCAATTAACTTATTTTGAGATTAAATGAACATTCCAAAGATTAATTTCAAAATATGAGCCCAACTATCAATCTTTTAATTTTTTAATTTAGTCCCAAAAAGTTTCAAAAGGAACAATTTTGATTCAAAACCCACAATTCGATAACCTTTCGACTTAATCAAAATTTTGAGTTATTAATTTAGATATTAGACACTTAATTTATTATTTCAAACATGCAATGAAAGCAATAAGATTTCCAATTGCAAAATTCAAGTTTGAATTAATTCCTGAAACCTTCGAATCGACCCTCTATTTTTGTTTGGATATTCTGAAAAATTCATAAATAATCGACTACTCGGAAAAACCAACATTTTTATTTATTTATTTTAAATTCCATGTATGGGCGGGACAAAATGCGGTGTCTATAGCGTACCCAACAAAGCAGCAGCTAATAGTTCTTGAGTCGAGTTCGAGTTTCATTTGGCTTATAAGGCATTGTCTTAGCTAGACAACCTCAAATGTGTAAATACCTTATGCTAAAATTTTTGCCTAACCACAGTTCATAAGGGATTTTAGCTACTGCTTTACTTGGTACCCTGTTCAGGATATATGCTGAAGTCTTAAATGCTTCTCCCTTAGAGTTATTCTAGCAAAATAAAAAAATAAAAAATTGATTTACCATACTTCTTACCATGTCCTTAAGTATTCCGTTTCGTCTCTCAACAATACCATTCATGCTAGGTTTGCCTGACATGGTGTACCATGGGACGATTCTGCATTCTTCTAGGAATTTTGCGGAAGGTCTTGGATGTTGTTCTCTTGATCTGTTATATCTACCATAGTATTCACCACCATGGTTAGATTTAACAGTCTTGATTTTCTTACCTAGTTAATTTTCAACTTCAGCTTTGAAATCCTTAAATATATCCAAGGATTGAGACTTTTCATGAATTAAATATAGGTACCCATAACGAGAGTAGTCATCTATGAATGTAATAAAATACTATTGTCCATTGAAAGATACCGTAGGAAATGGTCCACAGATACTAGTATGCCTTAGTTGTAAGATACCAGAACTCTTGTTGGCACCAAATTTTCTTATGTTTGTCTGTTTCCCCTTTACACATTCAATAAAAGCTTTGAAATTTGTTAAATAAAGAGGATCAAGAATTTCATCAGAAACAAGCATCTCTATTTTCTGTTTAGAGAAATGTCCTAGGCGCTTGTACCAAAGCATGATAGAATTCTCATTAGCGAATTTGCATTTTCTACGATGAATAGTTGTTTGTAAGGTTTCATTATGTGAAATAATAGTATCCAAAAATATAGATTATCAATCAAAGAACCAGTTGCAACAATACTCGAATCTCGAAAAAGACTAAATTTATTATTTCCAAATGATCAAGAAAAATAAAATTTGTCCAAAGCAAAAATAGAAACCAAATTCTATCAAAATGACGGTACAACATATGTCTCTTTCAAATCCAAAAAGTAACCAGTCTTTAAAGATAATGCAAAAGTCCATATTGCCTCCACAACAATTGTTTTTCCATCGCCTACATAGATGAATCTTTCAGCATCATTTGGCTTTCGGCTTTATAGGAAATCTTGCATAGACACACTTACATGATTAGTAACACTAGAATCTACCTACCAAGGATGATTTGGTACAAAAGCTAAATTAACCTCAGAACAAAAAAGAGTGAGAAACATACCCTTCTTTACACGCTATGCGGCGTATTTAGAATAATCCCTTTTCATATATCATTCTTTTCTGCAAATGAAACAGGTAAATTCGTGATCCTGATTCTTTTAAAATTTGGACTGTTGTGTTCCGACTATAGCGTCCGAACCTTTATCTCTTTGTCGTTTCTTACCCTTATATATGGTGACTAAGTGAGCACTTTCAGTCTTTTCTTACTTAATTCTTTCTTCTTCTTGCACACAGTGAGATATGAGCTCATTAAGAGTCCATTTATCATTTTGAGTATTATAACTTACCATAAATTGACTGTATTATGCACCTCTAACTTTAGTGACTTTAGTTTCGAAGCAACATTGGACCTTTATGTTCCATTTTCCTTTATACATAATCGAGACAAGATTAACTAAAAGCATATTTGTCTCTGTTTTTTCATTAGTTACAAAACATTTCTTTATTTCCTCAAGGAACTTCTTAGTAGTTACCTCATCGAATATACCGTCCCTGAATGTTTTCGGAACGCTGCGTTTGATCATCATAAAACTTATGCGATTAGAACGCTCTCACCTCACATATTCCCTTTTAGCCTCAGGAGAACTTTCATTAGTAAGAGGTCAATGTTGTTCTTTAGTTAGCGCAAAGTCAAGATCCATGCATCCGAGAACAATTAAAATGTTCTCCCTCTAATCCTTAAAGTTCGTGCGATTAAACACTGGAATAGAATTCATGTTGGCAGTAATAGTAGCTGCAGAAGCAGTAACTGATCAGAAAACAATGACGATCAATAAGCTTATAACAAGAAAGTTTATGTCAAATTATTAATCAAACCATTAACACATATTTATATGCTCGACATAAACAAAACAATTATATTGGTGGGCCCCATTATAAGATACTTGGCACAACATTGATATTTAGTCTTTGGACAGAAACACCAACTTGTAAGTGGTACTCTTAATGCAGTAATCAAATGTTGATAATAAATCATGTTAAACAATAAGCCTTTTCTTTGGACTGACTTATTCTTTATATGGAAACTTGATAATCATCATACATTTATTCCCACATGTATGTTTATTATTTGGCCAAATAATAACCTTCTTTTGGGCCGATTACTAATTGCATAAATAAAGACCATGCATTTATTAATATCAAACTAATGCCTATTATATGGTCAAACAATAACATTCCTTTGGACCGGTTATTGTTTTCGTAAATAATAATATCCAAATCTTAATATCGTAAAATAAATAAATCTACACAATATTGGTTACTTCAGTAACATATTGGTTCAATTAATTTGTTCAATATAAGACAATTTGTGTATTAAAAAAAATCTCAACAGAAATCTTAGTCCTAAAACATCATGTCAAATTATCAAAGGTTTAATCACATAAACAAACATACCTGAATCCATGGAGATTATTCGTCGGGGTAGAGGTCTTCCATATACTAATCACTTGATGTTACTCAATGGGTTTTCTCTCATAGATAGGGAAGAGGAGCTGAGTACCCGTTTGATTAGTCTCGAGGACCATAACCCTTATATAAAGTTCTTTATATATTAAGTCAACTCAGAACCCATTAACCCTAATTTCCTAATGGGTAACTACACCTTAAAAAGCCCATACTCATTTAATGTTTTCTGAGTCTAATTATTTAGATCACTTATTTGGGTCTTTATAATTGATAACCCATAATATAATTGTTTAATTAAATCATATGAGCCCACAATGGCACTTGTAGCTCATTTTGATTTAGAGTTACATCAGATGGATGTAAAGACTGTGTTGCTTAATAGAGACATTGATGAAATGATATATATCGTGCAACTAGAAAACTTTGTATCAGGCGATCTAAAGTCTACGGTTTGCAAAGTAAAGAAATTTATCTATGGACTAAAACAAGCTTCCTATCAATGGTATCACAAATTTCATCAAATCATTATATTATATGGATTTGAAGTAAATGCAGTTGATAATTGTGTATATCACAAGTTCAGTGGGAGTAAATTCATTTTTGTAGTGCTATATGTCGATGACATAATGATGGCTATCAGTGATATAGGCTTATTGCATGAAACCTAGAGATTTCTAACTAAGAATTTTGAAATGAAAGATCTTGAGGACACCTTTTTTATATTAGGAATAAAGATACATCGAGATCTCTCCCAGGGTATCCTTGGGTTCTCACAAAGGAGTTATATCGATAAGGTATTTGCTAGATTTGGCATGAAAGATTGTGCACTAGGAGATACTCTTGTCACAAAGGGTGACAAATTTAGTCTCACTCAATGCCCCTGGAACGAGATGGAAAAGAAAGTAATGCAAAAGGTTCCTTATGCATCGGCATTAGGGAGTCTTATGTACACTCAAGTATGTACACGTCTGGATTTAGAGTTCATAGTTGGAATGTTGGGCAGATACTTAAGTAACCCTGGTATAGATCATTGGAAAGCATCCAAATGGGTTTTGAGGCATTTACAGAGAACAAAAGACTACATGCTCACTTATCGGAAGATAGATTATTTGAATATCATTGGGTATTCTAATTATAATCTTGCGGGTTGCCAAGACACTAAGAGATCTACTTCAGGCTATGTCTACCTACTAGCTGGAGGTGCTATTTCCGAGAAGAGTGCTAAATAATCACCCATATCTCCTTCCACTATGGTAGCTGAATTCATAACTTGTTATGAGGCAACAAATCATGAAATATAGTTGTGAAACTTTGTCACTAAGCTGCGAGTAGTGGATGGTATCAATAGACCCTAAAAATATATTGTGATAATAAATCTGTAGTGTTATATTCTAATAAAAATAGAAGCTCCACGAAGTCGAAGCATATCGACATCAAGTTTCTGGTTGTTAAAAAGAGAATTCAGAGTACGATAGAATCTATAGAACATATGGGAACGAACTTAATGATTGCAGATCCACTCACTAAAGGTTTACTTAGGTATTTCATGAGCACACTACTGATAGGTATAAATTACCTATCTATTTGCAAACCGAACTTGTTAGTTTTCGAGTAAGTTTATTACGTTTTAATATGTGTTTTCTGTGTTTTTGTATAAATCAGGTGTTTGAGGGGAAAAGTTATGAAAACAGATCAATAACGATAAAATCGGATCAAGAACAGTGGGAAAACACGCACGGAGGCAATATTCAAAATAACAGCCCACAGCCTAGGCAGTGAATATGCAGAGAGGGCCTTATTATTGCTAGAAGCTCACCATCGAGGCGGTGAAACTGTAGAGAGGTCGTGAATCCACCGCTTGCGGCTAAGATCAAACCGACATACCTACTGCCTAGGCGGTGAATCCCACCGCCTAGGCAGTCACCTCGGCATAGATTTAGATATTTATGGCTCCCTATTTCTTCTCTACTCCTCTCCTCTGGCCATTAGAGCTACATTAGACTTAGGATATTTTAGAGAGAGGTTTTGGGAGTGTTCAACCAATTCCGAAGGAGAAGAACACGTTGCGAAGAAAGAGAAGTGATCCTGAAGAATTTTTAGCGGCAAATCTTCGGATTACGACTAAGTTTCTTTCATTTCTTCTTTATTTTCTTAACTTCGGTAGTTAGTTGAGCATGTTTAGCTCTATTTTCATTGAACAAATGGCTATGGCCATGAGCTAAATGGGTTTTTGTCTAAGGATTAATGATATTTATAAAAGTGTTGTTTGTTTGAGTTTGTGTTTCGTTAATGGTTGTTTTTCGCTATTTGTATTGTGTTTATTGCGTTGTCATTATATTATGCTTAGATAGATATAGTGAGAATACGAAGTTTGACACTCGGGAGAGGTAACCCCGAATTCGGACAAGGGTAATATAACACGACGATCCAATAACTCGGAAGGGAGTTGGAGAGTGTGCAATCAATGACGTTGAGGCGAGACTTATGTGACCTAGGGTCGTTAATACGTTGATGGGGACTTCTTCGTTGATGCAAAGTCGCGTATTCCCTCGTCTTGCACTCGGGAGAGGTGGCGAGTGAGTTTATGAACAGAGATTGTCGGATAGGTCGAACGCCGTTAACGTAAATTAAAACGAGACCAAACATGTTTTTGGAAACAAAGTTAATCTCTAGGTAATATTTTCCCTAAACATCTCATATTAGTATTAGTATAGTTTAATTAGTATTTATTAATTATAAATTACATTTTTTAGTGCCTAGATAAAATTAGGTTATGATAATCGTGGTAATCGATAATAATCTCAAACAATCCCTGTGGACACGATACCCTTACTCTCCCTATCTATACTAAAACTTGACCCATATACTTGCGGTAAAAGTAGTGACGTATTTACGTGCTACCAAATTTTTGGCGCTGTTGCCGGGGATTGTTTTTTTATTATTATTATAAATATTGTGAGTAAATGACCCTATTTTACTTTAGGTATTTCTTTTGTGTATAATTTTTTCTTTGTAGTTTTTGTTTTTGTTTTCCTGCAGAGTGCTTGAATATGTTAGATCAATAGGTACTCTTGCATTTCTTTCAACGGGATTTCGAGCCATTTTATAGTGCTTGGGATCGATACAAGAAATTGCTACTTCGGTTTCCAAACCAATATTTCCTAAGGGAATGTCAACTCCTGAATTTCCTCGATGGGTTACAAGCCGCAACCAGAATGTGGGTGGAAGAAGGAAATAATACCACCTCTTTCTACGACCTAACTGCGGACAAAGCTATTTGGTTGTTGGAGGAAATAGAGACCTATGATTATTAGAGTTGGAATTATTCATCAAGTTACCAAATCTTGGAGGATAATTTCAACACTACGACACCATAGATTAACATTCCATATCAAGATAAGGAGTCTTTCCCTACCTTAGAAAATGTGTTCATTACAGTTATGGGGGAAACTCAGAGATTCTTTAGGGAGACGCATAACCGGATCAACGAGCACGAGGATCGTCTTGATTATATCGAGACGGTCTGCGTCGATATCAATATAACCGTAATGTCTCTTCAGACACAGATCGGTCAGCTTATCTGCTTGATTGAGGTCGAGTCAGATGTGGTGGCACTAGGAGATACACAAGCCACATTTATCGAAAGCCACCACAAGAAACCAGAGACAGGCAGAAGGTACTTGGGTAAGATTGATAGAGATTCACATATTTATCATTGTGAATTTTCACTATTTGAATTCCAGCTGTTAACGCTGCAGTCGATCCAAGACGATCACATTGATGAGGATTCGCTGTGGTTCACTTGTTCCTCGCCGCCATTAGCCACGTCCTTTTATGCCCACCAAGTACATGAGCTGGTGAGGTATGATGTTGAAAGATTGAGCCATCTAGAGAAACATCTCACTAGTCTTGAGGGCGTTTTGAAGCAAGACTTCTACGTGGTGTTATTTGACACGTACTACGGGCGAAAACTACTCTTTGATGAGCACTTCGGCGTGTCAGGCTGACGACCATAAACCAAATGCTTCTTGGGAGGCAACCCAAAGGAAAAAGATAGGTTAGATCTATCTTCGTCGACTTGAGTCGGAGGCGAGATTCTCTCGCCTCTCAGGTACCTGTTTTAAACTCCCGTCTTCGTTATCATGCTATATGCTGTCATTGGGATCGCTAACGGGTCGTTTTGGGCATTGCCTGTGTTAAGTTAGTGGTGATGTGTAGTATGTAGTATATTAGTTATGTTTTATTGTTTTCTATGTATGCATACTTGTTTAGGATTAGTTTTTTTAGTTTAGTTGTTATTTTGTGCTGAGTTTTGATGTCATCTGGGCCTTTACCCGATGATGAGTCTGTCCCCTGACTGTTTATTGAGGTCAAGCGTAAAACTCATGCTAGTGTGTTTTGTGTGCTTAACGTATCGTTTTAGTAAAAGTTATTGTAGATCCTAAATGCACGAGCATGTAAACTCAATATAACACTATCTAATTGATTTGAAAAAGATTATCCTTCCATCAACTTCATGACAATAGAGATTCTAGAACTTGATTTGGGAGAAATTTGAGACAAAATCCTAGGCGAGATAGTTCAGGAGATATGATTTAGGCATTCATTTTGTCGCTTGAGCCTTTTTTGCTTACCTTAATATATGTTTATCTCTCGTTACCCTGTCGAAACTTAATAGCCATTTCAATTCTAAACACTTAACTAATACCATAACCGATCGAACTTTTTCCAAACCTATATCGCTAAACCAAAGGCACAATGTGAGTAAATCAAGTTAGCATTCAAAATGCTACATGATGTTAGCGGTTGGGTTTTGGGCGAGCTATTAATTGGTTCGGTATTCGAGTACTCACTTTTCTTTTTTGTTCATATTTCACACACCCCTTAAATTGTACAAATCAAATAAGTTTTGGGGGGGGGGGGTGTTTGTTGTTTGAAAAAAAAAAAAAAAAAACTATGTAAATATAGTTTATTTCCGTTTCTTTTTGATAAGTGAGTACGTCAGTTTTAATAGATTGTTTAGAGTTGTTTCAAGTTATCTATGGGGTTTCGAGTGTGAGTGTGGCAAGCGATGTGCCTTGGGTAACGTTAAGTTAACAACGTTAACCCGTTTTCTCTTCCAATTTATTTATGTGTTTTGTTTTTCCGTTTTTATATATTTAACATAAAAATCTTTTATCTCTAAAATAATCTTTATGGGTTTTTCTTTCTAAAACATAGCTTGTAAAACATTTTTCTTTATATTTTTTACTTTCACTTTCTACAATGTTTTTTTTTTTTTTTTTTAAATAAAATAAAATAAAATCAATCTTCGATTTTTGTATTAATGAATTTTAATGGTAATTGTGGTAAATAGTTTTATTTTTTTTAGTTACCAAGAAGTCCTCATATGAGGACAAAACTACCAAATACACATTTTTTAAACATATGTTACAAAATAGTTTTTTTGTGATGATTTTACCCCTCATGTTATATTCAACATGATCTCATGTTGAATATCACACGAGATCGTGTCATATTCAACTTTTACTGCCATTTAAATTCTATCACACTGTTGTACCCATTCCATCCCATCAAAACAACCATACAATATACCTAACATAAACTCCACTCCACCAGGGACATAAAACCAAAGTCAAATTTTTTTTTCTCTCTCTCTCATTTATTTAGGGCAACGAGTTCGGGGCCGCCTGCTATTGTGTTATATTCTATTTTTTTTTTCATTTAAATTGATAATTCTTTATCTACATTCATATGCTTGATTTTTCGTTCCACGCCTCCACGATTCCAACGTTCTAAGCCTCCACTGTTCTCACCGCTGCCAATGCTAGAGATCGAGGTCGTTGCAACCAGATCTATTCAAAGATCTGGCCATCGCATTGCATAGCATATTCAAGGCACGAGTTAGGTTGTCGATGTTAAGGCTATGAGAGATTGCCTTACTGATCTTTTGCTTGGCGACATTTGAAGCTTCTCTCTACAAATTTGCCAGAAATGAAACAGTGCAATGAATAATGCAGTCTTCGATCTCGTGAAATATTATCAAACAGGTAGTGTGCATTCATGGAAATCACTTGCTTCAAAATGCTTTAGGATTATCAAGCCCCAAATCGGAATAGAATAATCAAAAAATCAAGTTCAAGTGAATGAATTTGTTGAGGAAAACGAGTCGAAATCAACCACATCAAAACAAATAACATATTAGACTCTTTATTTAGGACAAATTGCAGATTAATGATGCAAAAAACATAATTTTTGGGTAAAATGCACAATTGAAATACATAGATCACCAAATGGGTATCAACATTCAATCAAACTGTTAATTTATTTATTTAATTTTTATCACTATACAATGTAAACTATATTCAATATATATACACACACACGGTTGAAAATAGAGGAAGAGAGAGAAGAGCTAGGTTTTTTTTTACCTTCCCAAACTATTTCAAAGAACCATAGAATAAGAACCCAAGACCAACCAGCAATGATATAACCATTGCAACAGCCCAATTGGGCATTGCATCCAATGATCGTCCCTCCCCTTCCATATTTCAGTTTTCGGATGATCTAATTTAAGCTGGTTCGGTTTCTGGGTGTTTTATATTTGGAATTATCGATTCAACCCCCAATTACCCAACACCGTTCGTCAGATTTGTGGAGGCAAAAGTGGTAGAGGCGGATGCAGAAGGGTGGTGGTACGGGATTGTAGATAGGGGAAGGAAGAAGTTGGGAGGAGGTTGAAGGGAAAAAGGAAGGGGTGAAAGAAGGGAAAAATCGTCAATTCAAAATATTTAGGATTATTTGGTGCAAACTAGAACTTTTTATAGGACTATTAGGTGTAAAAAAAAAAGTTGTGGGACCATCTTGTACATTTAGTGATTTTTACCATTTTTTTTTATGGTTTTAAATGACGAGTATTAAAAAACAAAAAGTGATAAATAAGTGAATCACGTAGCACTTAAATTTTTAAACTATTTTTAGGTGATGCTTATATATATTTTAAGTGATTGTTAGTTTTATTATCAAACAAACTAATTTTGTAAGTACTAATGCAAATAGTTTTAAGTGCTTAATTATGTTATCAAACGGGTCATAAGGTGTTTTTTTTTAATAAGTCATAACTAAAATTAAGATCACTTAATCAATTAGATCTTTTCTAAATTTTGTTAAAAATTTTAGCCAAATGTGGCTTACTTAATTGTCTTGTTGAACATACTAAATAAAAAAAATTCAAGACTTAATATTTTAATGGGTTAATAGCACTTTACCCCTCTATGGTTTGACTGATTTGCACTTTATCCCTCTGTGGTTTGAAAATCGCCACTTACCCTCCTGTGGTTAGAATTTCAAACCACTTACCCCCTGATAGGGTTAATTACACTTTACCCCCTGTGGTTTGGCCCATTTGCACTTACCCCTTGTATTAGCACTTCCCCCCCTGTGGTCTTGATTTAGGTGCACTTACCCCCCCATATCAGGGGGTAAGTGGTTTGAAAATCTAACCACAGGAGGGGTAAGTGGGGATTTCTAAACTAAATTGGGTAAAGTACAAATTGGTCAAACCACATGGGGGTAAAGTGTAATTAACCCCCCGATATAGGAGGATAAGTGCAGTGCACCTAAATCAAGACCATAGGGGGGTAAGTGCAAATCAGCTAAACCATAGGGGGTAAAGTGCTACTAACCCTATTTTAATTTTATCAAACAAGCTTCAAATATGTTTAACATTTAAAATTTCAACAGTTAAAATTCAGCAATTAAAAATTTCATATCTTAAATTTAAGCATTATCAAACATGCCCGTAGTTTATTGGTTTTTGTTATTCTTATGGCAATAATTAATGATCAAGAACTTTTGCTCTTTTTTTTGTGACGTAACAATTAAGCTCGTTAAATTTAGTCTAGTAGAAGTTAAAGGTAATTTTACAAAAAGAAAATTAAATATCAAATGAATCATTGAATGCATGACTAAAATAATAAAACACAATATTGATAAGTTAATTTCCTACTTTCAACCCTTTTGTTATCTAGTGTGTAGACACCGCATTTTTTCCTGCCCATTTAGTATTGAATCTAAAGTGCATGTTCGGATAAAATTTAAACTGAGGTTTAATGAGAATGAATTTCTATCTTAGATTGCATTGGATACTACAAAAAAACTACAAAAAACACAAAGCATAAAATTATTAATTTGACTGAATTCGGTATAAGTAAAAGTTTCGGGTCAACCTCAAAATTCCTAAAGTTAAGGGGAACTAAAATGCGATTATTACAGGCTGATTTTCATGAAATAACTTTTAATATGAATAAAAATTAGTTACTAAGCTTTAACTTAAGAAAATTTCACCAATTACCTTTATTTCCCGTTTTGACCCCTGAAATTTTTATTATCAACGGTTTTGTCTTTTTGACACCAAAAATACTTCTTTAATTTTTTGTTTAAAGTAATAATCTTCAAGAAATCAATCCAAAATCTTTGATTAAGCCAAAGAAACTACCATGAAAACTCTAGTTACTCAAAGTAACTAACGCTTAAAGACATGGTTCAAAACAAACCAAACCAAATGTCATCATGACAAGCATTCAAGGCCCATCACATCAATGCCTAGTCAAGCATTAAATGCCTCATTGAACATTTAATGATGAGATATTTTCAAGATCTTTCTAGCAAAATATCTTGGATGAAAACCTAGTGTACGACGAGCGTTTGTTACACGTTCGCGTATTGACTACTCGCAAGTATACGAGGTCCAAGTTTTAGTATAATGTGATCTTTAAGATCGGGTATCATATCCACAGGGATTGGTTGTCATTATTATCAAGTACCGTAATTGTCATGACCTAACTTTATCTAGGCTAAAAATAATGATTTTAAATTAATTAATACTAATACTAATATAACCTAATTTAATCTCTAATAATTATACTAATATGAGATAGTTAGGGGATGAATTATCTAGGAATTAGCTTTATTTACTTAAACGCATTTGATTTCGTTTAGTATACAATAATAGTGTTCGACCTATTTGACAATCTCAGTTCGTAAACTCCCCCGCCACCTCTCCCGATTGTAAGACGAGGGAATTCGCGACTTCGTGTCAACGAAGAAGTCCCCCTCAACATCTTAACGACCCTAGGTCACGTGAGTCACGCCCAACGTCATTGATTGAACACAATCCAACTCCCTCCCGGGTTATTGGATCGTTGCGTTATGTTTACCCTATCGACAATCTCAGTTCGTAAACTCCCCCGCCACCTCTCCCGAGTGTAAAATGAGATAATACACGACTTTGTATCAACGAAGAAATCCCCCTCAATGTATTAACGACCTTAGGTCATGTGAGTCTTGCCCCAACGTCATCGATTGTCCACAATCTAACTCCCTCCCGGGTTATTGCATCGTCACGTTGTTTACCCTAGTCCGAATCTGGGGTTACCTCTTCTGAATGTCAAACCTCGAATTCTCGATATATCTATCTAAGCATAATAAATAAACAATATGGCAAACACAATCCAAATAGCGAAGAACAATCATTAAAAAACACAACTCAAATAAAACTACGTTTTTATAAATAATATTAATCCTATATATAATCCAAGTTTAACTCATGGTCATAATCGTTTATACATTGAAATTGAGCTAAACATGCTCAAATAAATATAGAAGTTAAGGAATAAAAGGAAAAACGGATGAACTTAGCCGTAGTCTGAAGATTAGCCGCTAAAACCGTCCATCAATCGCTTCTCCTTCTCCGCATGGTAATCTTCTCATTCGAATTTGTTTGAGCACTCCCCATACTATCTCTCTATTCTATATAAAACCCTAAGGGCTCTAATGGACGGAGAGAGTGAGAGAAAAGGTGAGGAAAGGGGTTTAAATAGGCAAAATATCTAAAAAAAATATCGAATCTGGTGTAGAGGTGACCGCCTAGGCGGTGGGTATGTCGGTTTACTGATCGCCGCAGTAGTTAAGACAGTGGTGGATTTGGTGACCATCTTGCAGTTTCACCGCCTAGGCAGTGAGTTTGCAGCAGATTTAGGCCTTCTCTGCATTTTCACCGCCTAGGCGATGGTCTAGACGCCTAGGCGATAACCTTCTTTTTAGAATCTTGTCTCCGTGCTTGTTTTTCCACCGTTCTTTGACTATACTTGGTTTGATCTGATCGTTTATGCTCCGATTTTCATACCTTTTCACCCCCACACACCTGATTTATACAAAAAGAATAAAAACTAATTAAAACATAACAAAAATGCTATAAAAAGTACTCTAAAACTAACAAAACTGGTTTGGAAATATATAGGTAGATCACACCTATCAAATACCCCCAAACTTAGAATTTTGCTAGTCCTCGAGCAAAACACTCACACTAAAATGAAAAACACAATTAAATTAAATAACAAACAACCTAAAAACAATCTAAACATAATGATATGTGAGTTTTGAATCCTTCTAATGACCAAGTCATTTTCCCTCAAGAACCGCCAATCATTTCGAGTTCAGGCAGTAAAACACATAATGTGATGTTCTAGAATTTCAACATGCAATAATGGTGAATGTTTTTTTTAGATCCTGTAAACGTGTTAATGCGAGACTCAATAATATAACTATCCAAGACTGGATTGGATTATCCACTAACGAAACTCATGAATTAGACCATATAGGACTAAGATTTTCATATGCCTGATTGGGGTCCACTCTCCACTAATATAGGATTGGAAGTTCATAGAGATTAGAAGGACTTGGTTCGATTTTGGAATATTTGGTCAAGGGGATTTCGGAATGGAAAACAGGTTAATGTTTTTAACTTAACGTTACCGAAGGCTCAATGCTTGGCACACTCACTCTCAAACCCCTATAGATAGATTGGAAACAATCCCAAACAATCAATTTTAAGACCGACGTACTCACTTGTCAAAAGATTTTTATTTTTTTTTCAAACTATACCCCCAAACTTATTCGATTAGTATGATTTCATAGGTGTGGTTAAAACGAAAGAAAAATAACAAGTGAGGATTCGAATACTAAACCAATCCGAAGTTCGCCCTAAACCCAACTACTCACATCAAGTAGCATTTGCAACTGCTAGCTTGATTCACTCAAATTTGTGCCTTTGGTTAAGCGATAAAGGTTTGAAAAAAGATCAACTGGCCAGGGTATTTGCTTATGTGCTCATAATTGAAATGTCATTTAGGCTTCGATAGGGTAACAAGGGATAAACATATTACATGGTAGGCTTAAAAGGCTCAAGTGACAAAAAGAATGCCTAAATCACGTCTCCTAAACTACCTCGCCTAGGATTTCGCCTTAAGCTTCCCCTCAATCAGGTTCTAGAATCCTTAAATTGTCATGAGTTTGACTAATCGATAATTTGCCTCAAATCAATTCAATAACTATACATTGAGTCTATGCTAGTGCAAATTAGGATCTACTACAATTTTCACCAAAACGCATTGTCAAGCACACATAACACACATGCACGGGTATTACCCTTGACTTCGAAAACAACTAGGGGGTAATATCATCATCGGGTGACGGCGGAAATGGCCCCATGAAATCCAAGCCCCACACGTCAAACAACTCAAGCTCAAGAATTGACGTCAGTGGCAACTCATGCCTCCTTGATATGTTACCCAACCTTTGACATCTATCACAGGTTTTTACAAACGTATATAAATCTTTAAACAAAGACGGCCAGTAAAAACTTGATTGAAGTACTTTTGATGCTGTCCGAGTGGCACCGAAATGGACGCCATAAGGTGATGAATGACAATGGTAGAGAATACTAGCCATTTCCTCTTCCGGAACATATCTCCAGATCACCTGATCAGCACATTTCTTGAATAGCAATGGCTCGTCCCACAGATAATACTTAGCATCAAAAAGAAATTTCTTCCTTTCGGCTCCCGTCAACACAAGTGGTAACACGCCACATGCAAGATAATTAACAATGTCAGCATACCACGGAAGTTCATTTTCTACTGAAAAGAGTTGTTCGTCAGGGAACACTTCCGTGATATTAGACTCGTCACCAACGTCATCTTGGATCAACCTCGACAAATGGTCAGCCACAACGTTCTCACTCCCCTTTTTGTCCCTTATCTCCGCATCAAACTCTTGTAATAAGAGAATCCACCTAATCAACCTTGGCTTGGCATCTTTCTTTGCAAATAAGTACCGGATAGCTGCGTGATCTGTGTAGACAATCACTTTTGACCCAATGATGTATGAACGAAACTTATCACAAGCAAAGACCACCGCTAGCATTTCTTTCTTAGTTGTGGTGTAATTCTCCTGGGCGTCATTCAATGTTTTGCTTGCATAATAGATCGAGCGGAAGATTTTCTCCTTACGTTGGCCTAACACCGCGCCAACAGCATAGTCACTTGTATCGCACATTATCTCAAATGGCATTTCCCAATCCAGAGCGACCATTATTGGAGCCGTGATCAACTTCTCCTTTATCGCCTTAAACGCCTCCATGCAAGCTTCATTGAATTCAAACGAAGTATCCTTCTCAAGAAGGTAACATAACGGCTTCACCGTCTTCGAGAAGTCCTTAATAAAGCGCCAGTAAAAGCCGACATGCCCCAAGAAACTTCGAACTCCTTTCACATTAATTGGTGGCAGAAGCTTCTCAATTGTTTCTATCTTTGCTCGGTCCACCTCAAGCCCCTTGGAAGAGACTCGATAACCTAAGAAGATCCCCTATTTAACCATAAAGTGGCACTTCTTCCAATTTAGAACCAAATTCTTCTCTTCACATCGGTCAAGAACAAGCGCCAGATTGTAGAGACAGTCATCAAAGGACGATCCAAAGACTGAGAAGTCATCCATGAAGATTTCTATTTTCTCCTCCACCATATCAGAAAATATCTTCATCATACACCGTTGGAAAGTTGTCGGTGCATTGCAAAGGCCTAACGGCATACGTCGATACGCAAATGTTCCATACAGGCATGTGAAAGTTGTCTTCTCTTGGTCCTCCGGTGAAATGGCTATTTGATTATAACCGGAATATCCATCAAGAAAGCAGTAGTACTCATAACCGGCTAAACGATCTATCATTTGGTCAATGAAAGGAAGAGAAAAATGATATTTCCTCGTTGCCTTATTTAATCTCCGATAATCAATACACATACACCACCCTGTGATGGTCCGTGTCAGAATAAGGTCATCCTTCTCATTCTTTACTACCGTCATGCCTCTTTTCTTTGGCACCACTTGCACCAGGCTCACCCACTCACTATCGGATATGGCGTATATAATTCCCGCATTCAAGAGCTTCAACACCTCTGCTCTCACCACTTCCTTCATAGCTGAATTTAGCCGCTGTTGATGTTCAATAGAGGGTTTGAACGTATCCTCCATCAAAATCTTATGCATACACACCGATGAACTAATTCCCTTGATATCTGAAATAGACCAAGCAAAAGCGAATCGGTGCCTCTTCAAGATTCTTAGCAACTTACTCGCCTCTTCTTCTGTCAGAGTTGATGAAATTATAACCGGATCGGTCAAATTCTCTCCCAAAAAGATATACCGAAGGTGTTCCGGTAATTACTTGAGTAATAATCCACCGTGAGGCGTATTTGATTTCTCGGAAGAGTCTTCAACTTCTTCAATCTCTGCCACATGAATAGGATAATCTACGTCTTTCGGTTAAGCGTCTAGAGCTAGCACGTATTCCACAACATCAAGGTCCGTGGTAGAGCCTTCCTCACCAAGATCCCCCATAGATAAGGAACTTGTGAGAGTGTGCTCTAAGGAATCCATATCCATGTTTGCAAGAAAGAACTCCCACACGCAAGAGTCCACAACATCAACTCGATTGCAATTGGGAGATTCATCCAGAAAGTTCATAGTGTTAAAAATGTTGAATCTTATTTCTTCATCATTCACTCTTAAGGTCAAATTTCCATTATGCACATCAATCAAGGCCTTTTCCGTTGCAAGGAAAGGTCTTCCAAGGATGATCGGGATCTCTCTGTCTTCTTCCATTTCAAGCACCACAAAATCCACCGGGAATATAAATTTGTCCACTTTCACTAACACATCCTCAATGATCCTCTTTGGATAGGTTAGCAAACGATCAGCCATTTAAAGAGAGATCGTCGTCAGCTTTGCACTTCCGAGTCCTAACTTCCGATAAACGAAAGAAGGCATCAAATTGATACTTTCCCCAAGATCACAAAGTGCTTTATCAAAATGAGATTTCCTGATAGTACACGAAATTGTGAAACTACCCAGATCCTTCAATTTGGTAGGTAACTTCCTTTATAGTATTGCACTACACTCCTCAGTTAGCTTCACCGTTTCATAATCCTCCAACTTCCGCTTCTTTGTCATGATATCCTTCAAGAACTTGCCATAGTTGGGCATTTGTTCCAATGCATCCGCAAAAGGTCTGTTGATGTGGATTTTCTTGAAGATTTCAAGAAATTTTTTGAATTGAACATCCAACTTCCTCTTTTGGAACCTTTGAGGATATGGCAATGGTGTTACTAGAATCAACGGATTCTCTAAAAATGTTACTCTTCCCTGTATCACCCTTTCATCTTTTCTTCTCTCTTCGACTTTCTCATTGTTATTACTCCCATTCATGTCTTCACTCAGCTTTTCCTTTCCTTCATCAACCTTTGCCTCAACTTCCTCTTCCGCACTAGTTCTTGGTTCATTATTTGGAAACTCACGACTCACACCCGACTCGGTTTCCATAGGCCTTCTCACTTCCACGTCTCTGTCGCTCTTCAACTTAATCGCCTTGCATTCCCGATGGTTGGTTTTCGTGTTGCTTGAAAACTTCCCTTTTTGTTGTTCTTGAATTGCCCTTGCAAGCTGCGCGATTTGAGTCTCAAGAGACTTCACCGTGGCATTAGTGTTCGTACAAGTGGTATCAATAGAATCTAGCCGTGTTTTATATTTATTCAGGCGGTTATGCGTCTCACGCATCATTGTTTGCGTCTCCTTCTTAAATGACCCCAGAACCTCATCCAAATTTGACTTCGGATTGTGCATTGGTGGTTGTTGCATTTGTCGATTGGCTTGCATTGTATATCCCGAAGATTGATTTCCATAGCCCGGAGGTGGCCGCAAAGCGTTCTGATTATTCACATATGAGAAGTTCTCATGATTACGAAGTCCGGAATTGTATTGAGTTGGAATGTTGATAGCCGGCCTGAAGGTGTAGTCACGATTGTTCAGAAAATGGCATTCCTCGAACTCGTTATCCAATCCGGATTGAGAACTACTTGCCGCTATCTCCTCCCCTTGACTCGACAAAGTACCTTTTGTAGACAAGGCGACTAATTGGTTCGAGAGCTTGGACACTTGGGTCGATAACGTCGAAATATGGTCTAATTCTTGGATAGAAGCGACCCGCCTTCCCGTGTTTCTCTCATTCGGCCATTGATAGTTATTAGCCACCATCTCCTCCAATAATGCATTTGTTTCGGTTGGGGTTTTGGACAACAATGAACCCCCTGAGGCTGCATCGACTATCATTCTTGTTTGGCCGTCCAACTCGTTATAGAATAATTGGGTTTGAAACCAATCTTGATAATCGTGTTGTGGGCACCTTCTCAATAAGTCTTTAAACCTCTCTCATGCCTCAAATAATGGCTGGAAATCTCTCTGACGAAACTACACAATCTCGCCTCGGAGTTGATAAGTCTTCGAGGGTGGAAAGAACTTAGTGAGGAACCTTTGCGCAAGGTCCTCCCAAGTGTTAATACTCCCAGGTTGAATCGATTGAAACCATCCCCTTGCTCTGTCTCGTAAGGAGAACGGAAATAACCTCAACCTTATAACATCTTCGGCAACTCCGTTGATCTTGACGGTGTCACAGATTTCAAGAAACGTAGCTAAGTGTACGTTGGGATCTTCGTGAAGGTTCCCGCCATATTGGTTTTGCTGAACCATGTTGATTAGGGCGGGCTTTAACTCGAAGTTGTTAGCTTGGATCGACTGCCTCCGAATCCCTGAATAATTGTCCAACATGAGTGGCCGATAATAGTCCCGAAGGACTCATTGTGGTTTCTCATGCTCCGGAGGCTGGAGTGCTTGCGGCTCCGGTGGTTGCGGAATATTTTCATGTCCGCCGGCCATTGCAGTAGCATTTTCCTCTTTTTGTTTAGCAATACGTTGACTACGCCGCATGCACTGCTCAAATTCAATAGATAAATAACATAAATAAATGAATTGAATAAAATTTAATAGCAAAAGAATTATCGTGATTAACATTCAACTATTTAATCACAATATCAACTTAATTGAAAAACACATTGCCATCCCTAACAACGGCGCCAAAAAACTTATACGCGCTCGGATTCACAACCATGTTTCCTCCTTGCGGTAATTGGACTACTCACAAGTGTACGAGGTCTATTTTTAATATAATGGATCTTTTAGGATCGGATATCGTTCCACTAGGAACGGCCGGTAATTTGTTTGAGTATTGCGATTTCAATAGTTTCATATTATCTCGACTAATCAAATTTGGTTTGTTTTCTAATTATTATACTAAGATAAATAACAACTATAAAGTTAGTTTTAATTACACTAATTACTTAGGTATAAATCTCTATCATATAATGCATAACCGATTTCATTTAGTTAGCTATAACGGTTTTTATCTAATCCAACAACCTCTGTATCAATAACTCATCCGCTACCTCTCCCGAGTGTAAAACGAGGGATTACACGACTTCGTGTCAATGAAGAAGTCCCCTTCAATTCCTTAACAACCCTAGGTCGCATGAGTTTTGAGCCAACGTCATGGGTTGCATACGTTCTAACGCCCTCCCGAGTCGTTAGAACGTCACGTTGTATTTACCCTAGTCCGAATCCGGGGTTACCTCTCCCGAGTGTCAAACCCCGTATTCTCGGTTTATCAAAACAAGCATAATAACAAGAATAACGATAAACACAATCGGATTTAGACAAACTACCCGTTAAAGTAACATAAATTTACTCAACTAAACGGTTACATGATTTCGACTACACCTAAGTAACATTTAACTACTACTACAAGATCTTAGCCATATACCATACAAAATAAAAGGGATTCAACATTCTTAGATATGAAAAAGTGATTACAAAGAATAAAACAAGAGAGAAACGATCAAATCTGGAAGTGAAACGGTTCACTATCACTAATGATCGATCCGCAAGTTATCCTTCTTTATCCGAATGATGAACCTCCTTCTTGATCTTCAAAATATAGCTTAAGAGCTCTTTTCTAGGGTTAGGTTTCTTCATCAACAAGTTTCAGATGTGGCCATGGGGTATTTATAGGCCTAGGGGTTCAAAAATATCTAAACAGATATTTTGACATGTTCTGTGATTTCCGCCTAAGCGGTAGAAATTCCGCTTAGGCGGAGTTTAAGTTGGTTAGAATTTCGCCTAAGCGGTAGAATCTTCGCTTAGGCGAAGGACTAACTTCTTGGCTCCTTATCTTTCTGACAGAATTTCGCCTAGGCAGTAGCTACTTCGCCTAAGCAGATTCACAGCAGTGCAGCTCTATCCAGCAGTTCAGTACTTCCAGCGTTCCGGTGGATTTCCGCCTAGGCAGTGGAAACTTCGCCTAGGTGAATTCAAGACTTCAGCCCTTGCATCCTTCTGACAGATTTCCGCCTAGGAGGTGGAAACTTCACGTAGGCGGATTTCAAATCTTCAGTTTTTGCATCTTTCTGATGAATTTCCGCCTAGGCGGTGGAAACTTCGCCTAGGCAGAATTGCTCTGTTATTTGAAACCTCATTTTTTCATCTTTTTGGCTACCCTTTTCGCACCATTTCGCTCGGTTTGCCGATTGTTTACGTCCCTGCTCCTGACTAATAAAAACAGCTAAAACAGTATTCAAACTTCAATAAAATACTTGAAAACTGGCAAATACTCGAAAACTGGAAAATTCGGTTTAGAATTAGATAGGTATTTTACACCTATCAGTATGCGAGGTCAAAGTTTTAGTATAATGTGATCTTTAAGATCGGGTATCGTATCCACAACGATTGGTTGTCATTATTATCGAGTACCGTAATTGTTATGACCTCACTTTATCTAGGATAAAAAGAATGATTTTAAATTAATTAATACTAATACTAATATAACCTAATTTAATCTATACTAATTGTACTAATAGGATATAGTTAGGGGATGTATTATCTAGGGATTAAATCTATTTACTTAAATGCGTTTGATTTCATTTAGTTTACAATAAGGGTGTTCGACCTATTCGATAATCTCAGTTCGCAAACTCCCCCGCTACCTCTCCCGAGTGTAAGACGAGGGAATACGCGACTTCATGTCAACGAAGAAGTCCCCTTCAATGTTTTAATGACCCTAGGTCAAGTGAGTCTCGCCCCAACGTCATTGATTGCACACAATCCAACTCCCTCTCGGGTTATTGGATTGTCGCGTTGTGTTTACCCTATCAACAATCTCAGTTCGTAAACTCCACCGCCACCTCTCTTGAGTGTAAGACAAGAGAATATACATCTTCCTGTCAATTAATAAGTCCCCATCAACGTCTTAACGACCCTAGGTCACGTGAGTCTTACCCCAACATCATCGATTGTCCACAATCCAACTCTCTCCCGGGTTATTGGATCGCCGCGTTGTTTACCTTAGTCCAAATTTGGGGTTACCTCTTCCGAGTGTCAAATCCCAAATTCTTGATATATCTATCTAAGCATAATAAACAAACAATACGGCAAACCCAATCCAAATAGCAAAGAACAATCATTAAAGAAACATAACTCAAACAAAATTACGTTTTTATAAATAATATTAATCCCATATATAATCCAAGTGTAACTCATGGTCATAACTGTTTATACATTGAAATTGAGCTAAACATGCTCAAACAAATATAAAAGTTAAGAAATAAAAGGAAAAACGGATGAACTTAGCCATAGTCCGAAGAGTAGTCGTTAAAACCGTCCACCGATCGTTTCTCCTTCTCCGCGTGGTAATCTTCTCCTTCAGATTTGTTTGAGCACTCCCCATATTCTCTCTCTATCCTATATTAAGCCTTAAGGGCTCTAATGGCTGGAGAGAGTGAGAGGAAAGGGGAAGAGAGGGGTTTAAATAGGTAAAATATCTCAAAAACATATCTAATCTAGTGCAAAGGTGACCGCCTAGGCGGTGGGTATGTCGGTTCATTGATCACCGCAGTGGTGAAGACAACGGTGGATTTAGTAACCATCCTATAGTTTTACTACCTAGGCAGTGAGCTTCCAGCAGATTTAGGTGCTCTCATCATTTTCACCGCCTAGGCGGTGGGCTTCTTTTCAGAATCTTGCCTCCGTGCTTGTTTTTCCACCGTTCTTGGTTCGATTTGATCGTTTATGCTCCAATTTTCATATATTTTCACCCCCACACACCAGATTTATACAAAAAGAATAAAAACTAATTAAAACATAATAAAAACTCTATTAAAAATACTCTAAAACTAACAAAACCGGTTTAGAAATATATAGGTAGATTACACCTATCACCTAATTACTTAAAACTAACTGACAGTTAAAAAACAAATCAAACCAATTTCCCATCACATCATGCATTAAATGACTCATCAAGTCAAGATCATATCAAGTATTAAATTCTTAAAATAACCATTTAATGCTCCATTAAATGGATGCACTAAATGAGGAAGATATTTTCTCCAAAATATCTTAAAGAAAGTTAATTACTTTAAAATTAACTAGTGGTCACAAAACTAACCGGATCAATTCTTGTCCCATCAAGGCATTAAATACTCATCAGGTAAACATAAAATCATTGCATTAAATACACGAATGACATGTAGAGACAACATTAATTGAACACATTAAATGCAAGGAGATATTTTCATGGGAAGTAACTAGATTACTTCGAGTAACTAATTCTTACCAAGCAAATCGAATTGAAAAATATCACATCAAACATTTAATGACCCATGTGCAAATACATGATGAGCAATCATTTCTTAGATATTTATAAGATTTTACAATCATTACAAAATCTAAAGATTATATAGAGAATCAAAGTATATCTTCCATATTTGGCTCTAACCTTAATAGTGAAGGACATCAAAGGGTTATACCTAGACAAAACATAGCCTAAGGAACAAGTTGGGTATGCCTGTGCATTATCCAATGCGCAGGGTACCCAATCTCTATAAATAGCTGCCTATTTTTATTCAAATAAAGGCTTGAATTCATACCTTCTCTCAACAGTCCCAAAATTCTCGCTCAGGTCTGGGGAATTCATAAGCTTTCTACTTCATAAACACTCTTAAATCTTGCCAAAAAAAAAAAAAAAAAAGCTCCCAAAATGTGTTCATGAGATTCTTAAAACAAAATCTCAAGAAGTTGTAGAGGAACGATCAGGATCAACTAAGAAGATCAAAGAAGGAGAAGAAGAAAAAACGCTGAGGAAAATATTACTCCCCTGAGTTTGACAAGTCCTCTTAAACCTCTCTTTGATTTCATTAAAATGCCATTATATTTCTTGTACATAGCATATTGGATTAGTTCTTATATGCATAGAATATGTACATAGTGTAGATATCAAATAACATATCAAGAACATTAAGTTCATATCAAAAACATTAAGAACATGTCAAGAATATCGAGAACACCATGATTTGTGTATAACATATTAGATTCTATCAAGAACACATGAAACTGAAATTCATTTAACTCAAAACAAACTTCCGACAAAGGACTACTAAAAAACTGATATTTTCTTTTCTGTAGTAATCTAGATCACAGTCTGGCACCAAGTTACTGGCTTTTGGACTTGCACCGTATATAAACTATCATATCTATACCATTGTGGCTAAACTCAAGAATAAAGAGAAGACCTCTTTCTTTATAGTTACGAATTACGATTAGGACTGGCACATATATGATATATTTTCTTTCTTTTGACCTAATAACAAAAATCTTAACACTAAACTTGCCTAAGCAAGTACATTCGGTTGGACTGTTCTTGACAAAATAAAAAGTATATATCCCCTTATCATCGATGTCATTCATGTTATTATCTCATATATATATATATATAATCTCGAGATGAACTACATATTGACTTGATTCTCAGCTATCTGAGATACGTAGGCAACCTTTACAGGTTTAGTGGTCATTAAAAAATAAAAAAATATATTTTAATCTGTTTTATCTGTTGCTGCAGTGAGATAGTAAATTTTCTTGTTCCTTACATAAAAAATGCATAAAAAGATAAGAACAATAAAAACGAGAATTATTGTGTTAAACAAAATCAAAGGAATTTACTTGGATATGTTTAAACGTGAAAATTCATTTACATTGAGGTAACATCTTCAAACGAGTGTCTAGAGGTGCTTAACACAATCACCAAGCATAATCGACCCCCAAACTTAAAAGAAATCTTTGGTAAATACCAACTACTTTTAAGTCAAAACTTGGGCCATTTAAAAATAAAAATGATTTTCTACAAATCTTAGTAACATAGCACACCATTTAACTAAATACTAAGTGGCAACTCTATTTTTAAACTAAATCCGGGTCCAAAGAAAATTTTCAAAACCAGTGCCTAGAAAAGCCCGTGAAAATTTGTTTTCTAAAATAAATGGATTTTTTTAGGATTTTGCGAGGAGCGAAACCTTGTTTTCCGAGGTACATCATAGTGTTGACTTTTCTTCTTAGTGATGGCACTTGATATTGTTGGTGAGAAAATGAAACCTTAAAATTTATATGATTTTATCAACATATTACTATCCCCACAGGTATATTTTAAATATAAGTTTTTATTAATAAAATTATTGTAGAATGGTTTTCTTGTTTTCAATTATTTTGTCATTTTGCATTAATTTATACATCATATTTTGATGTAATTATTGTATTTTATGTGAATTTTCTGGAGCAAAAATAGAGGCTTAGCAGCATATGAGCCAACAGGGGCACAAGAGTGGTTGAAGCTTTTCAATCCTACAGAGTTCTTCGCAGACATTGTAGTCAAGCACGAGTTAGGAAAATTAATAAATTTTCCTAATACATATTCAAATATAAGTCTACACAACAAAAATAAAAATATATAATAGATGAGACTAATAAATAGATATAATTAACTGCAAAATATATTTTAAACCCTCTTACTTTTAGCACGTTTGTATGTAGTCCTCTTAAATTTATTCGTTTCAATTTAAACCCTCTAAGTATGAAGGTTGTTTTAAAAGGTCTTTCTGATAGATTTTCCATCCAAACTAACAGAATTAGGAGCTAAATTGTAATCTTCTAAATTTTTTTATTCAATTTTCTTTTCTTTTTTTCGTCTTTACTCTTCCTTCTCATTCATCTTCAGCAAAGATTTCTCTATCTCTCTTTCTCTCTTACACTTGCTGTCGCTCTCTCTCTCTCTCTCTCTCTATATATATATATATATATATTTTCCCTATTTGTTGTAATCATTTTTTAAGGCCTAGGAAAATCTTTCTAGAGACTTCAAAAGTATGCATTATCATATTTCTAAAGGATCCTGAACTTTTTCAAAGCAAGATCACGGATGGTAAGTTTTCGAATTCCATTGCTCAAGGATTAAAGGTAATTTTACAAAAAGAAAATTAAATATCGAATGAATCATTGAATACATGATTAAAATAATAAAACACAATATTGATAAGTTAAGTTCCTACTTCCAACCCCTTTGTCATCCAGTGTGTAGACACCGCATTTTGTCCCACTCATTTAGTATTGAATCTAAAGTGCATGTTCGGATAAAATTTAAACTGAGGATTGATGAGAATGAATTTCTATCTTAGATTGCATTGGATACTACAAAAAACCGATAAAAAACACAGAGCATAAAATTGTCAATTTAACTGAATTCGGTATAAGTAAAAATTTCGGGTCAACCTCAAAATTCCTAAAGTTAATGGGAACTAAAATGAGATTATTGAAGGATGATTTTCATGAAATCACTTTTAATATGAATAAAACTTAGTTACTAACCTTTAACTTAAGGAAATTTTACCAATTACCTTTGTTTCCCGGTTAGACCCCTGAAACTTTTATTATCAACGGTTTTGTCTTTTTGACACAAAAAATACTTCTTTAATTTTTTGTTTAAAGTAATAATCTTCAATAAATCAATCCAAAATCCTTGATTAAGCCAAAGAAACTACCATGAAAACTCTAGTTACTCAAAGTAACTAATGCTTAAAGACAAGGTTCAAAACCAACCAAACTAAATGTCATCATGACAAGCATTCAAGGCCCATCACATCAATGCCTAGTCAAGCATTAAATGCCTCATTGAACATTTAATGATGAGATATTTTCAAGATCTTTCTAGAAAAATATCTTGGATGGAAACCTAGTTACTTGAAACTAACTGACGATTACAAAACAAACCGAACCAATTTCCCATCACATCATGCATTAAATGACTCATCAAGTCAAGATCATATCAAGTATTAAATGCTTAAAATAACCATTTAAAGCTCCATTAAATGGATGCATTAAATGAGGAAGATATTTTCTCCAAAATATCTTAAAGAAAGTTAATTAATTTAAAATTAATTAATTGTTACAAAACTAACCAGACCAATTCTCATCCCATCAAGGCATTAAATGCCCATCAAGTAAACATAAAATCATTGCATTAAATGCGTGAATAACATGTAGAGACAACTTTAATTGAACACATTAAATGGAAGGAGATATTTTCAAGGGAAGTAACTAGATTACATTGAGTAACTAATACTTACCAAGCAAACCGAACCGGAAAATATCACATCAAGCATTTAATGACCCATGTGTAAACACATGATGAGCAATGATGAGCAATCATTATTTAGATATTTATAAGATTTTACAATCATTACAAAGTCTAATGATTACTTAGAGAATTTAAGTATATCTTCAATATCTAGCTCTAACTTTAATAGTGAAGCACATCAAAGGGTCATACCTAGACAAAACACAACCTGAAGAACAAGTTGGGTGTGCCTGTGCATTCTCCAATGCACAACGTACCCATCCTCTATAAATAGCTGCTTATTTTCATTCAAATGAAGGCTTGAACTCATACCTTTTCTCTCCAATCTACAAATTCTCGCTCGGGTCTACGGAATTCATAGGCTTTCTACTTCATAAACACTCTTAAATCTTGCCAAAAAAAAAACAAGGCTCCCAAAATGTGTTCTTGAGATTCTTAAAACAAGAAGTCAAGAAGTTGGTGAGGAACGATCAGAAACAACTAAGAAGATCAAAGAAGGAGAAGAAGGAAAAACACTTAGGAAAAGATCACGCCCCTAAGTTTGACAAGTCCTCTTAAACCACTCTTTGATTTCATTAAAATGCCATTATATTTCTTGTACATAGCATATTTGATTAGTTCTTAGATGCATAGAATATGTACATAGTGTAGATATCAAATAACATATCAAGATCATCAAGTTCATATCAAAAACATTAAGAACATGTCAATAATATCGAGAACACCATGATTTGTGCATAACATATTTCATTCTATCAAGAACACGTGAAACCGAAATGCATTCAACTCAAAACAAACTTCCGACAAAGGAATACAAACTGCTGACTACTAAAAAGCTAACATTTACTTTTCTGCAATAGTCTAGATCACAGTCTGGCACCAAGTCACGGGATTTTGGACTTGCACCGTATATAAACTACCAAATCTAGACCATTGTGGCTAAAATTAGGAATAAAGAGAATACCTCTTTCTTTCTAGTTACGAGTTTCGATTAGGACTGGCACATAGATGAATAAAATCTCGAGATGAACTATGTATTGAACTGATAGTCAGCTATCTGAGATACGTAGGCAACCTTTACAGGTTCAGTGGTCATTAAAAAATAAAAAAAAAATATTTTAATCTGTTTTATCTGTTGCTGCAGTCAGATATTAAATTTTCTTGTCTTCTTACCAAAAAAAATGCATAAAAAGATAAAAACAATAAAAATGAGAATTATTGTGTTAAACAAAACCGAAGGAATTTACTTGGATATGTTCAAACATGAAAATTCATTTACACTGAGGGAACGTATTCAGACAGGTGCCTTGGGTTCTTAACACAATCCCCGGGCATAATCGACCCTCAAACTTAAAATAAATCTCTAGTAAATACCAATTGCTTTTAAGTAAAAACTTGGGTCATTTAAAAATAAAAATGGTTTTCTAAAAATCCCTGTAACATAGCACACCATTTAACTCAATGCTAAGTGGCAACTCTATTTTTAAACTAAATCCCAGTTAAAAGAAATTTTTCAAAACTAGTGCCTAGAAAAGCCCTTGAAAACTTGGTTTCTAAAATAAATGGATTTTTGAGGATTTTGCGAGGAACGAAACCTTGTTTTCCTATTCTTATCGTTCTCTTCTTCCTCTACTTCAAAATTTGAGGTACGTCATAGTGTTAACTTCTCTTCTCAGTGATGGCACTTGATATTTTTGGTGAGAAAATGAAACATGAAAATTTATATGATTTTATCCACATATTACTATCCTTATAGTTATATTTTTTATGAGGGTATTTTTGGGCACTTGAGACCCAGCCACGTGTCAACCCTTGCACTGACAGGGACGTATTCCGAAATCTACAACGTCACGTTGGAGCATACACCAATTACGGTTCCTCCCTAGAAACTCATTTACACCCAGGGAGGAGTGAGGAGCCCTGCAAGGACGTGCCGCTCTGAGCTCTACGCCGTGCCCTCAGCGATCAGTTTCAGGGACTCAGTCACTCACCTCGACCGACTCCCATTTTCACCTTGTTTCTTCTCCAGGATTCCACGGATCTTTGCACTCCTTCACTAACTCATCGCCACAGGCTTGTCAAAAGCCCGCAAGCTTCGCCAAATGGGCCCAAAAGCCCAAGCCCAACGATTATCTCCTAAACGCCCTAAATTATCGGCTAAACACAAGGTTTCGACTAATTAATTGTGTTTAGGCCCTACTAATCATCTCCAATGACTATATATATCGAGGGCTATGTAAGCCCGAGGTACGCTGGAATGACTTACATTACACGCGAGTTCATTTGTTTGCTTGCTATATTCTGTACATTTCTTCTCTGAGCACTGATTACCACGCCGGAGGGGCTTTACCGGGACAAACCCCAGTCTGAGCCTTCTGCAGGTACATTCCTTGAGAAGCAGGACTCTGGACATAGCAGGTCAGGCCTCCCAGGACCAAGCACAGCTCACGCAAGGACTTTTCAATCGATGACTCCACCTCAGCAAGATGACTCACCTGTCATCCGACTGGACCATACTCGAGGTGTGTACCAATTTTATGCACCAATAGTTTGGCGCCATCTGTGGGAACCGAGAAAAAAGCCTTTCCCTAATCACTACTCTCTGCTCAGCTAAGCTTGAGTGATCACAAGGTCCAGTTAGATAGACATAAAATAAAAGAACGAGAAGACATGTCGAACAATCCAAGCACATACCCCCCAACTCCCACCAACGAGGATAACTACCCCCCCATAGTCAGACAAGACCGTCAACTCTGCCACCTGGGGCTGCGGGACAGACCTCAAGAGTTATGGAGGCATCTCGGGTTGATCTCTTGGAATGCCAAATGCAAGAGTTTAAGTCGAATGTACAACTCCTCTTCGCGTGCCTACTGCTAACCCCCATCCAAGGAGAACCGTCTCTCTAGACTACAGGGCCCGAGGAGTGACCCCAAGATCACGATGCTCGTGTGGAATCTTTAAATGGGCTTATGCCCCGAGGGCCGCCCGCCACCTTGCCATACTGGGGCTACCGGACTGGAGAGCCCCCCCGACCATGTCAAGACCCCATTCTCCACGAAGACATGGTGCCAGGGATTGACTAGGGCTACCCTTGGGCTCATCTTCCCAGCCACGCAGTAAGATCCGACCTGAAGGCCCATCGTGGGTAGGGCCAGGCGCCTACCCGCCACCTTCTCACCACCACGGCGTTCGAGCAGTGGCCAACTGTGAGCATGCAACTCAAAGGCGGAGACGAGTAGCCCTCCATTCTACTAGAGATAGAGACGAGTGCCTTCCAGCCTATCTCCAGCAATGGCACTCCGACCCCCTAAGTCCTGGATGATTTTCCAGATCCGCATCCCAACTCTTGGCGTTGTGAGTGATTTTCCACGGTTACATTCCGACCCCCTGAGTTATATCTTGGCTCCGGCGTCACGAGTGATTCTCCACGGCTGCATTCCGACCCCCTGAGTTGTGTCCCAACTCTCGGTGTCGCGAATGATTCTCCTCAGTGGTACTCTGACCTCTTAAGTCGCGGATAATTCTCCAAATCAACATCCCGACTCTCGGCGTCCCGAGTAACTCTCGGCGTCCCGAGTAACGCTCAACGTCGAGGGTGACAACCAGACCCTCTCCGGAAGTCAATAGTTCATACCCGAGGATAGACTTAGGTTATCCACCAAGGGCGGGGCATTGATTGGGTCTGAGAGCCTGCAGCCAAGTACCTCTTCCTACTAGTCGACTATGAGTCCGGCGTTCTAAAAAGGAAGGTGCTCCTACATGGACTAAATGGAGATAACCTGAAAGGGTTCTTGAATGAGCCTGACTACGGAGAACTCCCCGATGATCAGCCATAAGAGTCCAACCACCGTGTTGCGCTCCTGTGGACCGAGAGGATCAGCTACCCTGGGAAACCCTACTCCTAAGTTCACGACACGATTTCCTTGCAATCAGCTCGTGTCCCGAACTGGGGGGGCTAGTGGACTATGGTCCTGGACAGAGACGAGAAGTTCTTGAAGTTTTTGTAAACTTTTTAAAATTTCACAACTCTAAAAACTATACTAGGCAAAGAATGACTTGGTGAAAACGTTGAGAGAAAGGAGTAGACTCTGAAGTACCCTGGTAATGCCACTTAAAAGCTTACACGCTCGCGCGCAGAAAAACAAGAATAAGCGAAAAAGAGTCTACAAAATCCTAAGTCCTGAAAAGGCAATGGTTCGAACTTAGTCCTCTCTACCCTCGTTGTGAGGGGCGTCCATGCGAGGAGGGGTGAAGTCAATCTCGCCCTTCTCGAGAGCCCCCATGTCAGCATTGTCTGCCTCGGCGTCCTTGTGCATGGCACAATCTAGGGGTTCAACCTCAAGGCCCCGTAGCTGGAACCATCGGGTTTGATAGGCACCACCCTGCCCACGCTACCCCAAGCTGGCAGGGTCCAGGTGGCGATCGACACCTCCCTGTCGCGCTACTCCCAGCCGGCATGGTTCAAATGGCAATGGGCACCTGGCTCCGCCCTCCAAGTGTCTAAACTTGTGCGTGGGGAAAATTTCCTTTTAAGTGTTCAAAATATTCTCCGCAAAATTTTAGATGTACAATGTGAGTGGAGTTCAAACTCCAAAGAGTACAAAATAAAAAATAAACCAAATGCTCCAAAAATTTCCAAGTATGAAAAGTATACTCAGGCTGTGTTTCCCCCTCCATGCTTCATACAGAAACAAAAAATAGGAGAAGAAAGGACAACAGTGAGGAAAATTTGCTCAAAGAAATAAAATAAATAAATAAAAAAAAAATTTGGGGAGCGAATTTGCTCCCCTGATTTTAAAAAAAAAATAAAGAGGAGGAAGGGGAAGGGGCACTGCCCCCTACCCCCTCTACTGGCCATGCAGCTGGGCCAGCGCCCAAAATGGGCGCTGGGCCCAACTTCAGGCCAGCGCCCAAGGGGACGCTGGTCTGGGCGTTGGCCCCTCAAGGGTTAGTAGGTGCTAACCCCCAAAGGGGCCAGCTGGGCCAACGCCTAAAATGGGCGCTGGGCCCAGCCTCAGGCCAGCGCCCAAGCAGCGCCCCCTTGTGGGCGGTGGCCTTCTCAAAGGGGTCAGCCATGCTGGCCCTCCTCCCCCTAAAGGGGCCAGCGTCATACGCAGGGGACTACTAAACCAGGTGCTGCCCAGCACCTGGCTGGTCCCTTCGGACCGGCAACCAGTCAGGTGCGCTCGATACGCACCACCCTCCTCAGACTCACCTCAATTCTCTCCACGGTGAAGACTAGTCCATGCGCAGCGCTTGTTCACGGTGAACGTGTGTCACCCTGAAAATCAAAAAAATTCGGGGTCGCCCTGCCGTGCTATCTGACCTCGGACTCTGGCGGATAAGAGCGTATTATATTTTAACTCCTCTAAAAAAGTTCAACTCTTGAAAAATTGTCGCCGTGAAATCGAAAAAATTCGAGGTTGCCCTGCCGTGGTACGTGACCCTGGACCCTGACGGTATGGGAGCGTATTACAATTTAGCTCCTCTAAAAAAGTTCAACTATTGAAAAATCGTCGTCATGAAATCGAAAAAATTCAGGGTCGGCCTGCCGTGCTACCTGACCCCGGACCCCAGCGGTATGGGAGCGTATTTCAATTTAGCTCCTCTAAACAAGTTCAACTCTTGAAAAATCATCGCAGTGAAATCAACAAAAAAATTGTGGTCGCCCTGCCGTACTACCTGACCCTGGACCTCGGCCGTAGGGGAGCGTATTTGAAATTAGCTCCTCTAAAAAACATCAACTCCTGAAAAAATTGTCGTCCTAAAAATCAAAGAAATTCGAGACCACCCTATCGTGCTACCTCACCCCGGACCCCGACCATGTGAAGGCCTATTTCGAATAAGCTCCTCAAGAAAAAACTAACTCTTGAAAAAATGTTGATCAGAAATGTTTCTCGCGCTTCGAAGTCTCCGGGACACCCGTTTCAGCCAGGAATTGATATCCCTGACCGTCTCGCTTCCCTCGTCGCACAGGGCTAGGGGCCCTACTAATGAGGGTATTTTTGGGCACCTCTGAGTCAGCACTTGAGACCTAGCCACGTGTCAACCTTCGCACTGACAGGGACATATTCTGGAATCCACAACGCCACGTTGGAGCATACACCAACTACGGTTCCTCCCTAGAATCTCATTTACACCAAGGGATGAGCGAGGAGCCCCGCAAGGACGTGCTGCTCTGAGCTCTACGCCGTGCCCTCATTGATCAGTTTTAGGGATTCAGTCGCTCACCTCGACCGACTCCCATTTTCACCTTGTTTCTTCTCCAAAACTCCACGGATCTCTGCGCTCCTTTACCAGCTCATCGCCACAGGCTTGTCAAAAGCCCGCAGGCTTCGCCAAATGGGCCCAAAAGCCCAAGCCCAAAGATTATCTCCTAAACGCCCCAGATTATCGGCTAAACACAGGGTTTCGACTAATTAATCGTGTTTAGGCCCGACTAATCATCTCCAACGCCTATATATATCGGGGGCTATGTAAGCCCGAGGTATGCTGGAATAACTTACATTACACACGAGTTCATTTGTTTGCTTGCTATATTCTGTACATTTTCTCTTTGAGCACTAATTACCACACCGGAGGGGCTTTACCGGGACAAACCCCGGTCTGAGCCTCCTGCAGGTACATTCCCTAAGGAGCAGGACTCTGGACATAGCAGGTCAGTCCTCTCAAGACCCAACATAGTTCACGCGAGGACTTTTTAACCGACAACTCCACCTCAGCAAGAGGACTCACCTGTCATCCGACTGGACCATACTCGAGGTGTGTACCAATTTTATGCACCAACAATTTTAAATATAAGATTTTATTATTAAAATTATTGTAGAATGGTTTTCTTGTTTTCAATTATTTTGTCATTTAGCATTAATTTATACAACATATTTTGATGTAATTATTATATTTTATGTGAATTTTCTAGAGCAAAAATAGAGGCTTAGCAGCACGTTAGCCAACGGGGGGCACAAGAATGGTTGGAGCTTCTCAATCCTACTGAGTTCTTCGCAGACATTGTAATCAAGCACGAGTATGGAAAATTAATAAATTTTCCTAATACATATTCATATATAAGTCTACACAATAAAAATGAAAATATATAATAGATAAGACTAATAAATAGATATAATTAACGGTAAAATATATTTTAAACCCTCTTACAATTAATACGTTTCTATGTAGTCCTCTTAAATTTATTCATTTCAATTTCAACCTTCTAAGTACGAAGGTCGTTTTAAAAGGTCTTTCTGATAGATTTTCCGTCTAAAGTAACAGAATTAGGAGCAAAATTGTAATCTTCTAATTTTTTTTATTCAATTTTTTTTTTTTTTTTCGTCTTTTCTCTTCCTCCTCATTCGTCTTCATCGAATATATCTCTCTCTCTCTCTTTCTCTCTTTCACTCGCTCTCGCTCTCTCCCTCTCTCTTTTTTTTTTTTTTTCTCTTTCTCTCTCTCTCTCTATATATATATATAAATATATTTCCTATTTGTTGTAATCGTTTTTTTAGGTCGAGGAAAATCTTTCAGGGGACTTCAAAAGTATGCATTATCATATTTCTAAAGGATTGTGGACTTTTACAGAGTAAGATCACGGATGGCAAGTTTTCGACTTCTACTGCTAAGGGATTAAAGGTAATTTTACAAAAAGAAAATTGAATATAAAATGAATCATTGAATACATGATTCAAATAATAAAACACAATATTGATAAGTTAATTTCCTACTCCCAACCCCTTTGTCATCCAGTGTGTACACACCGCATTTTGTCCCGCCCATTTAGTATTGAATCTAAAGTGACTGTTCGAATAAAATTTAGAGTGAGGTTTAATGAGAATGAATTTCTATCTTAGATTGCATTGGATATTACAAAAATCAACCAAAAACACATGACAAACTAAATGTCATCATGACAAGCATTAAATGCCTCATTGAACATTTAATGATGAGATATTTTCAAGATCTTTCTAGAAAAATATCTTGGATGGAAACCTAGTTACTTGAAACTAACTGACGATTACAAAACAAACCGAACCAATTTCCCATCACATCATGCATTAAATGACTCATCAAGTCAAGATCATATCAAGTATTAAATGCTTAAAATAACCATTTAAAGCTCCATTAAATGGATGCATTAAATGAGGAAGATATTTTCTCCAAAATATCTTAAAGAAAGTTAATTAATTTAAAATTAATTAGTTGTTACAAAACTAACCAGACCAATTCTCATCCCATCAAGGCATTAAATGCCCATCAAGTAAACATAAAATCATTGCATTAAATGCGTGAATAACATGTAGAGACAACTTTAATTGAACACATTAAATGGAAGGAGATATTTTCAAGGGAAGTAACTAGATTACATTGAGTAACTAATACTTACCAAGCAAACCGAACCGGAAAATATCACATCAAGCATTTAATGACCCATGTGTAAACACATGATGAGCAATGATGAGCAATCATTATTTAGATATTTATAAGATTTTACAATCATTACAAAGTCTAATGATTACTTAGAGAATTTAAGTATATCTTCAATATCTAGCTCTAACTTTAATAGTGAAGCACATCAAAGGGTCATACCTAGACAAAACACAACCTGAAGAACAAGTTGGGTGTGCCTGTGCATTCTCCAATGCGCAGGGCACCCATCCTCTATAAATAGCTGCCTATTTTCATTCCAATCGAGGCTTGAACTCATACCTACTCTCTCCAATCTCAAAATTCTCGCTCGGGTCTAGGGAATTCATAGGCTTTCTACTTCCTAAACACTCTTAAATCTTTCCAAAAAAAAAAAAAAAAAAAAGCTCCCAAAATGTGTTCCTGAGATTCTTAAAACAAGATCTCAAGAAGTTGTTGAGGAACGATTAGGAACAACTAAGAAGATCAAAGAAAGAGAATAAGGAAAAACACTTATGAAAAGATCACTCCCCTAAGTTTGACAAGTCCTCCTAAACCGTTCTTTTATTTCATTAAAATACCATTATATTTCTTGTACATAGCATATTTGATTAGTTATTAGATGCATAGATTATGTACATAGTGTAGATATCAAATAACATATCAAGAACATGTCAAGAATATTGAGAACACCATGATTTGTGCATAACATATTTGATTTTATCAAGAATAGATGAAACCGAAATTCATTCAACTCAAAACAAACTTCTGACAAAGGACTACAAAAAAATTGACATTTACTTTCTGCAATAGTCAAGGTCGCAGTCTGGCATGAAGTCACGGGCTTTTGGACTTGCACCATATACAAACTATCACAACTAGACCATTGTGGCTAAAACTAGGAATAAAGAGAAGACCTCTTTCTTTCTAGTTACAAGTTACGATTAGGACTACACATATATGTTATATTTTCTTTCTTTTGACCTAATAACATAAATCTTATCATTAAACTTGCCTAAGCAAGTACATTTGGTTGGAGTGTTCTTGACAAAATCGAAAGTGTATATCCCCTTATCATCAATGTCATTCATATTCTTATCTCATATATATATATATATATATATATATATATATATATATATATATATATATATATATATATATATATAATCTCGAGATGAACTATGTATTGACCTGATTCTCAGCTATCTGAGATACGTAGGTAACCTTTACAGGTTCTGTTGTCATTAAAAAACAAAAAAATAAATTTTAATCTGTTTTTTCTGTTGCTGTAGTTAGATAGTAAAATTTCTTGTTTCCTTACATAAAAAATGTATAAAAAGATAAAAACAATAAAAACGAGAATTATTGTGTTAAACAAAACCGAAGGAATTTACTTGGATATGTTTAAACGTGAAAATTCATTTACACTGAGGTAACATCTTTAGACGGGTGTCTTGGGGTGCCTAACACAATCCCCAAGCACAACCGACCCCCAAACTAAAAAGAAATCTCTGGTAAATACCAACTGCTTTTAAGTCAAAATTTGGGCCATTTTAAAATAAAAATGATTTTCTAAAAATCACAGTAACATAGCACACCATTTAACTTAATGCTAAGTGGCTGTTCTATTTTTAAACTAATTCCCAGTTGAACGAAAATTTTCAAAACCAGTGCCTAGAAAAGTCCCTGAAAACTTGTTTTCTAAAATAAATGGATTTTTGAGGATTTCGCGAGGAACGAAACCTTGTTTTCCTATTCTTATCGTTCTATTCTTCCTCTACTTCGAAAATCCGAGGTACGTCAGTGTTGACTTCTCTTCTCAATGATGACACTTGATATTGTTGGTGAGAAAATAAAACCTGAAAATTTATATGATTTTATCAACATATTACTATCCCTAAAGGTATATTTTAAATATAAGTTTTTATTAATAAAATTATTGTGGAATGGTTTTCTTGTTTTCAATTATTATGTCATTTTGCATTAATTTATACAACATATTTTGATGTAATTATTGTATTTTATGTGAATTTTCTGGAGCAAAAAGTAGAGGCTTAGCAGCATGTAAGCCAACGGGGGCACAAGAGTGGTTGGAGCTTCTCAATCCTCCAGAGTTCTTCACAGACATTGTAGTCGCGCATAAGTTAGGAAAATTAATAAATTTTCCTAATACATATACATATATAAGTCTACACAATTAAAATTAAAAATTAAAATAGATGAGAGTAATAAATAGATATAATTAACGACAAAATATATTTTAAACCCTCTTACTATTAGCACGTTTCTTTATGGTCCTCTTAAGTTTATTCGTTTCAATTTGAACCCTCTATGTATGAAGGTAGTTTTAAAAGGTTTTTCTGATAGATTTTCCATCCAAACTAACATAATTAGGAACAAAATTGTAATCTTCTAATTTTTTTTATTCAATTTTCTCTTCTTTTTTTTTTTTTTTTTTTTTTTTATCTTTTCTCTTCCTCCTCATTCATCTTCACCGAATATCTATCTCTCTCTTTCTCTCTTTCACTTGCTCTCTCTCTATCTTTTCTCTCTCTCTCTCTCTCTCTCTCTATATATATATATATATATATATATATATGTATAATTTTTTTTCCTATTTGTTGTAATCATTTTTTTAGGCCAAGGAAAATCATTCTAGAGACTTTAAAAGTATGCATCATCATATTTCTAAAGGATCGTGGACTTTTTCAGAGCAAGATCACGGATGGTTCGTTTTCAAATTCCACTACTAAAGGATTAAAGGTAAATTTACAAAAAAGATAATTAAATATCAAATCAATCATTGAATACATGATTAAAATAATAAAACACAATGTTGATAAGTTAATTTCCTGCTTCCAAACCCTTTGTCATCCAGTGTGTAGACACCGCATTTTGTTCCGCCCATTTAGTATTGAATCTAAAGTGCATGTCCTGATAAAATTTAAACTGAGGTTTAATGAGAATGAATTTCTATCTTAAATTGCATTGGATACTATAAAAAACCAACAAAAAACATAAAGCCTAAAATTGTTAATTTAACTAAATTCGGTATAAGTAAAAGTTTCGGATCAACCTCAAATTTCCTAAAGTTAAGGGGAACTAAAATGAGATTATTAAAGGCTGATTTTGATGAAATAACTTTTAATAAGAATAAAAATTAGTTACTAACATTTAACTTAAGGAAATTTCACCAACTATATTTATTTCCCGGTTTGTCCCCTGAAACTTTTATTATCAACGGTTTTGTCTTTTAGACACAAAAAATACTTCTTTAATTTTTTGTTTAAAGTAATAATCTTCAAGAAATCAATCCAAAATCATTGATTAAGCCAAAGAAACTACCATGAAAACTCTAGTTACTCAAAGTAACTAACGCTTAAAGACATGGTTCAAAACAAACCAAATCAAATGTCATCATGACAAGCATTCAAGGCCCATCACATCAATACCTAGTCAAGCATTAAAGGCCTCATTGAACATTTAATGATGAGATATTTTTAAGAGCTTTCTAACAAAATATCTTGGATGAAAACCTAGTTACTTGAAACTAACTGACGGTTACAAAACAAACCGAACCAATTTCACATCACATCATGCATTAAATGACTCATCAAGTCAAGATCATATTAAGTATTGAATGTCTAAAATAACCATTTAAGGCTCCATTAAATGGATGCATTAAATGAGTAAGATATTTTCTCCAGAATATCTTAAAGAAAGTTAATTACTTTAAAATTAACTAGTGGTTACAAAACTAACCGGATCAATTCTCATCACATCAAAGCATTAAATGCCCATCAAGTAAACATAAAATCATTGCATTAAATGCGTGAATGACATTTAGAGACAACATTAATTGAACACAATAAATGTAAGGAGATATTTTTAAGGGAAATAACTAGATTACTTCGAGTAACTAATACTTACCAAGCAAACCGAACCGAAAAATATCACATCAAGCATTTAATGACCCATGTGCAAATACATGATGAGCAGTGATGAGCAATCATTGCTTAGATATTTATAATATTTTACAATCCTTATAAAATTTAATGATTACTTAGAGAATTTAAGTATATCTTCAATATTTGGCTCTAACCTTAATACTGAAGGACATTAAAGGGTCATACTGAGACATAATTCAACCTGAGGAACACGTTGGGTTTGCCTATGCATTCTCCAATGCACAGGGTACCCATCCTCTATAAATAACTGCCTATTTTCATTCAAATCAAGGCTTGAACTCATGCTTTCTCTATCCAGTATCAAAATTCTTGCTCGGGTCTGGGGAATTCATAGGCTTTCTACTTCATAAACACTCTTAAATCTTGCAGAAGAAGGAAAAACACTTAGAAAAAGATCACTCCCCTAAGTTTGACAAGTCCTCTTAAACCTCTCTTTAATTTCATTAAAATACCATTATGTCTTGTACATAACATATTTGATTACTTCTTAAATGCATAGATTATGTACATTGTGTAGATATCAAATAACATATCAAGAACATCAAGTTCATATCAAAAACATTAAGAACATGTCAAGAATATGAACACCATGATTTGTGCATAATATATTTGATTCTATCAAGAACATGTGAAACCAAAATTCATTCAACTCAAAACAAACTTCCGACAAGGGACTGCTAAAAAAAAGACATTTGCTTTTCTGCCATAGTCTAGATCACAGTCTGGCACCAAGTCACAAGCTTTTGAACTTGCACCGTATATAAACTATCACATCTAGACCATTGTGGCTAAAATTAGGAAGAAATAGAAAACCTTTTTCTTTCTAGTTAAGAGTTACGAGTAGGACTGGCACATATATGATATATTTTCTTTCGTTTGACCTAATAACATAAATATTAACACTAAACTTGCCTAAGCAAGTACATTCGGTTGGAGTGTTCTTGAAAAACTCAAAAGTGTATATTCCTTTATCATCGGTGTCATTCATGCTCTTATCCTACAAGTATATATATATATATATATATAAAATCTTGAGATGAACTACGTATTGACTTGATTCTCAGCTATCTGATATACGTAGGCAACCTTTACAGGTTCAGTGGTCATTAAAAAATAAAAAAATATATTTTAATCTGTTTTATCTGTTGCTGCAATTAGATAGTCAATTTTCTTGTTTCCTTACATAAAAAATTCATAAAAAGATAAAAAATAAAATAAAAATGAGAATTGTTGTGTTAAACAAAACCGAAGGAATTTACTTGGATATGTTTAAATGTGAAAATTCATTTACACTAAGGTAACGTCTTCAGACGAATGTCTTGGGGTGCCTTACACAATTTTTGAGCATAACCGACCGCCAAAATTAAAAAGAAATCTCTGGTAAATACCAACTGCTTTTAAGTCAAAACTTGGGCCATTTAAAAATAAAAATGATTTTCTAAAAATCCCAGTAACATAGCATACCATTTAACTCAATGCTAAGTGGCAACTCTATTTTTAAACTAAATTCCAGTCCAAAGAAAATTTTCAAAACTAGTGCCTAGAAAAGCCCCTGAAAACTTGTTTTCTAAAATAAATGGATTTTTGCGGATTTCGCGAGGAACAAAGCCTTGTTTTCCAATTCTTATCGTTATCTTCTTTCTCTACTTCCAAAATCCGAGGTATGTTGTAGTGTTGACTTCTCTTCTCAGTGATGGCACTTGATATTGTAGGTGAGAAAATGAAACCTGAAAATTTATATGATTTTATCAACATATTACTATCCCTATAGGTATATTTTAAATATAAGTTTTTATTATTAAAATTATTGTAGAATGGTTTTCTTGTTTTCAATTATTATGTCATTTAGCATTAATTTATACAACATATTTTGATGTAATTATTGTATTTTATGTGAATTTTTTGGAGAAAAAATAGAGGCGTAGCAGCATGTGAGCCAATGAGAGCATGGTTGGAGCTTCTCAGTCCTACAGAGTTCTTCGCAAACATTGTAGTCAAGCACGAGTTAGGAAAATTAATAAATTTTCCTAATACATATTCATATATAAATCTAAACGATTAAAATAAAAAATTATGATAGATGAGACTAATAAATAGATATAATTAATGGCAAAATATTTTTTAAACCCTCTTACTATTAGCACGTTTCGATGTAGTCCTCTTAAGTTTACTCGTTTCAATTTAAACCCTCTAAGTATGAAGGTAGTTTTAAAAGGTCTTTCAGATAGATTTTCAGTCCAAACTAACAGAATTTGGAGCAAAATTGTAATCTTCTAATTTTTTTATTCAATTTTCTCTTTTTTTTTTTTTTTTTTTTTTTCTTTTTTTGTCTTTTCTCTTCCTCATCCTTCATCTTCATCGAAGATCTCTTTCTCTCTCTCTCTCTCTCTCTCTCTCTCTCTCTCTCTCGTTCTCTCCCTCTCTCTCTCTATGTATATATATATATATATATCCCCTCTTCATCGAACATTTCTTTCTCTCTCTCTCTACACTACCTTCTTCTGTCGCTACCAACGACTTCGTCGCCACCATTTACCCCACCATACGTTACAGAGGGTTCCATATTTAACAAAGGGTGAATGGTTGCGACAAAGTCGGTGGTGGTGGCAACGATTGTGGTAGTGGCGATGATAGTGGCGGTGGTAGAAGAAAGTAACTGAGAGAGAGAGAGAGAGCTCCTCGGTGAAAATAGAGAAGGTTACAATTTCCCCCCCTAATTCATAGTTTTAATGTAAAATGTAACAAAATGTCCTTTTAAAACCACCTCCATACTTAGAGGGTTTAAACTTAAATGAATAAACTTAAGAGGACTATATAGAAACATGCCAATAGTTAGAGGGTTTAAAAGGTATTTTATCCTATAATTAATGGAATATATTATACAAGAGAAACCTTCACATGAATCCTATTTTTCTAGAGTTTTGATTTTTTCAGTATTTTTAATGATGTTACAATTTCTCTATTGATTATATTTTAATTTTATTTAACAAATATAATATCTCGCTAATTTCCTGCTTTCTCTACCAATTTTTTATTTTTCTCATGAACTATTTTCTCTCTACTTTTTCAACCCACACGCAAATTTATTTACACCATGCAGCTTAAAAAATGAGTAAATTATATTTTTTGATTTTTTTAAATTTATCATGATACTTACAAAAAAATTGCATTTGTGTCAAAGTTATTAATTCTTAGAATAAATAAATTGATAATTATACTTATTTTAAATTTTCTCGTGTATAACACAAGTCAACGATAGTTAGCTAGTTCTAATCATATGTATACAAGTACGTGGAGTGCACTTCCTCAACAATCCAGGCTATGGTTTTGTTCAAGAAGTTATATCCAGGTCACAGGAAATAAGAGATCGACATTTTCAAAGTAAATTCAATTAGGTACCTAGAAGATGTGCAAATTCTAGACGGTTTTTGGTATGGGAACTGGGGTGTGTCAATCACATATGGAACGTGGTTTGCTGTTGGAGGGCTAATAGCAGTCGAGAAGACATACTCTGACTATTAATCTTTTATAAAAGTTGATTTTCTTCTGAAAACACAAAGAGATGATGGTGGTTGGCAAGAGAGTTAGCTCTCTTGCCCTAACAAGGTAACACTAATCAATCTATTTTTACATTTATCGATCAATAATATCATGTATGGAAACATAAATGAAACTTGTGAAATTGGGACACAAATACACCCCATTAGAAAGAAATTGATCCAATTTGGTACATACCACATGGGCTCTTATGGCTTTTATACAATCAGGCTAAGTACGTTGATATGAACCTCATTTTATTAAATATTTATTTTTTGATTTTATTGTAAATCTAAACAATATTGTGGTATAAGGGAGAGAGATGCAATATCTATTCATCGTGAATTAAAATTCATAATCACATTTCAAATTAAAAATGGATATTTTCCACAACAGGTAAAATTTATGAATAGCAATGCTTAGTATTACTACAAAAATTAAAATTAAAAAAAAAAACATAAATCAACAAAATTTGTTCTAACAAAAGAAAATGTATCATTAACTACAAATTAATAGATGACAGGGAAAGGGATACAGGAGAAACATAAGTTTTTATGAAGAATTGCATGCTACATTATGTAACGTACATGAACATATACCCACTTTGGGCTTTGGTAGAGTATTGCAAGAGGGTTCCATTGAGAAGTGGATTTTTTCCACGTAGATGGTTGCCTTCTTTGAAGTTTTGCTTTAGCTTTTATTGTGAAAGAAGAAAATGGGAGAAAGAAAAACTTTAGTAAAAAATTAGATTTTCTCTGATTTGTGGTAGCAACAAATCAAATATTTTTTGTTTATTTGTTTATTTATCATCCAATAGATATAAAATGGAGGGATTGATTCAAGTTCAGTAGAGTGAATTCTCTTAGAAGAGAAATGTGTGTATTGGAATTCCATATAGGAATTTTGCGTGTTCATATCTAAAGATTGTGTATTTGTTGAGAGAGTCTTGCTCTTCAAAGATTTTGTTGTTAGTTCTTGAGTTTAAGAATTTATCTCATTTTGTGTAAAATTTTCTTCATATTATTGAAACCATATCAAAATACGTGCACTTTTAAGACGATAAGGTTTGGCAAAAATTTTGGATGCAGATGAGCCATCCAAATTATCCAAGGAGTAGGCAGCAGAGATAGAAGAAAAGATACATAGTACAATTCAACTATCTTAAGCGGATATAGTTCTCAGAGAGGTTGCAAATGAAAAAAACAGCTAAGGAGCTATGGGTCAAACTAGAAACCTTAAATATGATGAAATCTCTCAATAACCAGTTATATTTGAAGCAACGGTTGTATACTCTCAAGATGGAGGTGGGTATGTCCATACATCAATACCTTGAAAATTTTAATTGAATTATCATGGATTTGAAGAATGTTTCCATCAAGGTTGACGAGGATGACCAAGTTCTTATTCTTTGTGTTCACTACCACTATCCTATGATTTGTTTGTTCATTCTATGTTATATGGACAAAATTCAATTTCCGTGGTCGATGTCAAGGCATCTATTAACTCAAAATATTTAAGGACTAAGTTGAATGAAGAAGGTAGTGATGATCAGGCTATATGTCTATTCGTTAAGGGAAATAACAATTCTAGGAAAGGCGACAATAAATCAAAGAAAAATATTAATTGTTATTCTTGTCATTAGTTTGGGTATTCTAAGTCGGAGTATCCAAAGCTCAAAAACCATGATGGCCAAGAGACAGATGCAGAGGCGAATAATGATTTGGTTGAATATTCACAAATTGTTCTTTCTATTATGGATCCACAAATTCGCTCCAAAGATGATTGGATTATAGATTCGGGTTGTTCCTGTCATGTGTCCCCTAATAAGGATGTATTTGTTACCCATTGATCAATGGTGCTACAGTCTTTATTGGTAATGGTACTTCTTGCAAGATTGTTGGGATAGGTTTAGTTCGGATCCGATTGCATGATGGAGCTCTTAGAATATTCACGGGTGTCCGTCTTGTACCAAATTTGCAGAAGAATCTTGTGTCCTTGAGCAGTTTGAATTCCAAATGTTGTAGGTTCTTCGCGAGATGTGTAGTTGTAAAGGTGAGTAAATGAGTCGTAACATTGAGGACATGAAAAACTTGGACACCTTTATGTTCTTCATGATAGTACAGTTGATACTACTAATGTTTTGATGGTATTAGAAGTAGGTGGAGCTTCAAATAAGATAATTTGATGGAGTGCGCATTAACATTCCAGTTTAATTCGTGGAAGAGAATTTTCAGTGAAGACGAGTTGGTTGTTCCCAAATGAAAAGCACAGATTTTGAAATACTTATTGTGGCAGAGAATATGGGGGTTCCATATTCTGGATTTGTCAAAGTAAGTGAGTCTCACTAATGGATTATTAGTACATCGGTTGATGTTTGGGAATCGATTGACAAGTTCAAGGAGCTCTTGGACTTGGTCAGAGTTAATCTCTAAAATTGAGATTGTTTTGAAGAAGACAACAAGTGGAAAAATGAGCTCAAGTAAGAAGAAAATTTTGTTTGCTTGCAAATCTCGCCAAGTTTGGGTGAAGATTCAAAATTTGTTCTTTCGGTTACAACTCCACAAATTTGCTCAAAAAATGAGTAGATTTTAGATTCGGGTTGTTCCTATCATGTGTCCCCTATTAGGGATGTGTTTTCTACCGATGAGTCGGTCAACGGTGGCACAGTGTTAATAGGTAATGGTATTTCTTACAAGATTGCTGGGATTGGCTCAGTTCAGATCCGGTTGCATGATGGAGCTCTTAGAACATGGACGGGTGTTCGTTGTGTACCAGATTTGTAGAAAAATCTTGTGTTCTTGAGAAGTTTAGATTCCGAAGGCTGCAGGTTCTTCTCGAGAGGTGGAGTTTTAAAGGTGTGCGAAGGACCTGAGACAGGGAAAACTATTGGAGGCCTTTATGTTCTTTAGGGTAGTACAGTCAGTACTACATATATTTTGGGGTATCAAAAATTGGTGGAGCTTCAGATGAGACAATTTGATAGAGTGCGAGTTAGTACTCCAGTTCAATCCGTGGATTAGAATTTTCAGAGAAGATAGGTTGGTCGTTCTCGGATGAAAAACACAGATTTAGAAACACTTATTGTGGCAAAGAATATGGGGTTCCATGTTCTAGATTTGTCAAAGTAAGTGAGTTTGACCAACAAATTATTAGTACATTGCTTGATGTTTGGGAACCAATTGACAAGTTGAAGGAACCCTGGGATGTGGTGGGAGTTAATCTCTAAAATTGAGATTGTGTTGGAGAAGACAATATGAAGAAAAATTTCCTCAAGTAAGAAGAAAATTTTGTTTACTTGAAAATCTCGCCAAGTTCGAGATTGTTGGTTTTTTGGCTCCTTTTTTAACCTAGGCGGGCAAGACCTTTTTTTTTTTTTTTGACAAATTGTTTGAGAAATGGAATTTTGTTCTACCTTGATGGCTGCCTTCTTTGAAATTTTGCTTCAGCTTTTGTTGTGAAAGAAGAAAAGGGGAGGAAGAAAATCTTTAGAAAAAAATCAAATTTTCTTTGATTTGTGGTAGCCGCAAATCAAAGTTATTTATTTATTTATTTTTGTTTCTTTCTCATCCAATAGATATAAAAGGGAGGGATTGATTCAAGTTTAGTAGAGTGTAGGTGTATTGAAAATTCCATAGAGGAATTTTTTGTGTCCATATTCGAAGATGGGGTAGTTGTTGAGAGAGTTTTTTTCTTGAGAGATTTTGTTGTTAGTTCTTGAGTTCAAGAACTTTTCTAATTTTGTGTAAATTTTATTCATATTAGTGAAACCATTTGTTGTTCTTTGCCCGTGGACATAGGTAGGTTGTGCCGAACTACATTATACCTCGTATCTTTTTTTCTATTGTTATTTTCTTTATTTCTGCATATTTTCTATATTCGTATTTTTGTCGCTCCAAGCTCAATAGTCTCTCCTATGGCATGGGCTGCCACAACTATGTGGCCTCTTATTTATAAGCTAGATCAGGTAAAAAAAAAAAATCAACTTAGACTCTCCTTTTTTTCTATTCATTGCACTTCGGTAAGAAAAATTGGAGTTAGGGTTTTATCCCTAGATAGTCTATAAAAGGCTACAGAGCCGCCCCAATTTGCTTCCCTATTCGTTTTTTATTATGATTTTTACTACCACCTAAAATCCTACCCGAGCCTACCCTAATTCTACTAATTATGAATTAAATTATGAGATAATTAGTAAAAAAAAAAAATTAATAGTCCTTTATTTGTATACTGTTAGAGGCACAACTCTTGTGCTGCTCTTGAGTAACCTAATCAAATCATGTCTCGAGATCAATTGGCTAAGAGGTTGAAGTACACGGACAAGGTAATGAATATTTTTAGTAGATTAAATTTTTTATATTTATTTTGTATATGTTAATACAGATTGATTCCGGATTTAAGAATTTAGGATTACTAAAATTGGTTTAATTTTTTTTTTTTTTTTTGTATTCTATTGTCCAACCATAGTTATTTTAATATTTGTTTTCTGTCAGAGTATTCACGGTAGATGTGCAATGATGGATAAATTCGGTGAAAAAAGAATTGAAAGGCACATAATTAGTAGGTTTTACAAAGAAAATAATTTTTAGTGGGTTTCTAATGAAGAATAAAAGTTGGTTATCTTGGGTGGCCTTAGTGTTTTTTTTTTTTTTTTTCCTATTTCTACTCCCAATTTATTTGGGAGGCCTTACTGTTTTTCTGTTTCTATTTCTACTTCTAAATATATTGAGATTGTATGAGATGGGAATTTTATTTTAGTTCTATAGTATTTTGAAAATAAAAATATGTTTGCTAATGATTATTGTCTTGAATATTTTTTTTTTTTTTTTTTTTTTTTTTTTTTATAAGAACAGAAATAAAAAACATGTTTGGTTGCAATATTTATTTATTTATTTATTCTTTATATGTATGGTGGCCAGCATCATAGGGTGGTGGTGATTAGAATGGTGGTGATTGCTAGCAGGAGTGGTGGTGGCTAGTAGGATGAAAGTGGGAATAGTTTTGTGGGGTGAATAGAAATTAACATTTTTTTGTTTTTTGTAATATTAAAAAATACTGTTGATCCTAAGATTTTGATGGATAATTAAATGTTGATATTTTTTGTGAAACTAACAATTTTATTGAGTGTTTCAGTTTATTAGTTCTAGTGAAGAGATTATCATGAAAATATTGAGAAAAACGCTAAATAGATGTTAAAGACATTGACAAAGATGATGCATGTTAAGAGATCGAAGAATTTGAAGAACCTAGGGAAACTCAGGTTAAATTTTACTCTTAATGTATCTCGATTAGGATCACACACGACATAAAATGTTTTTACAATTACATGTGTTTTCTATAGGATCCTAATTAGCTAACATATTTGCTCCTATGTGTAATTAAAGAAGAAGCAATTGATTTAAGAAAGATAATTAATTAAAATTGAATTTAAGGATTTAGTGGACGAGAAAAGAAAACGGTTAAAGGGGCAAAAACGTTGAAGAAATTTAGTAGAAAATTAATTAAGAAGAGGTGTTCCAACTCAATCGGTTGACCTACACAAATTGATTGGTAAACAAATGGAATGGAGTAGGAAAGAAGATTCAGTCCCTGAATTGGTTAATCGACAGGTAGGTCGACTTATGAAAGTGAGACAAACTCTTTGAATCTCTCGGTCAATAGGTAAGCCGACTTATGGTTAAAAGATGAACTCTCTGAATCATTAGGTCGACAAGTAAGTTGACTTTTGAAACTCTCTGATCGACAGATACATAATGGGCTGTCGACTTATGATGAAGGAATTTTGGCTTTGGCTACGTCCTGAATTGGGCGATCGACCGATGGGTGTTGGTCGGTCAACCGATGGCCAATTTCAGGATTTGAGATTTTTATGGTTTTGATCCAAAACGTAGCCGTTACTAGCCGTTTTACGGATAATATATGCAAGATATCTTAAGGATCTGTTAGTTTTTGAGTTATTTAGTTAATATTTTAATATCCCTATAGATATGGTTCAAGTATTTTGGAAATCTCTTAATTTAGTTCATAAATTTTTTTCTATCTTATCTAATTGAGATTTAGTATAAATTTGAAGGACTAAATTGAATATTTTAAAAGATATAATTAAGTGAATTATACCAGGAATGAGTTCTAATGATATAAGGGGGCTATTAGAGTATTTGTCATGAAATGTGGGAACTAGCCGTCAGAAGGCTTGTTTTAATCCCCTATAAATAAACTTGCATTTTTTAGGTTTAAAAAACCTCATTCATTTGTCAATTCTGAATAACTATTCAGTTCTTGTGCTTTCTAAGAGTTATCATACTAAGAGTATTGTGAGAATTTTCTTGAGAATCATTATTGAGATATTTTGAAGTGGATTATTGTTGATTACCGACTTGAGGTTTCATTACTTATTATATTTATCGGTGGATTCCTGGTGAGATTGTCCCAAGTTGATTACTATTAATTGATTGTTTACTATTATTATATTCTACTTGGAATTTGATCTTTGAAATTATTTTCCTGTTTTTAAATTGATTTTTTTAAAACTATTTCTTAAGAAAATCTAATTACGTGCTAAATTGCTTGCTACCTATTTTTTGTTTAAACTCAAATTTTGAAATTCTCACTGTATTTGTATCACTAGTATCGGGACATTAATCGAGTTCAAATTTATCTGGGGTGCTAGAAGTTCCGAGCGGGAAAATCACTTATCAATTTTGTAAGTGGTTAATTTAGTGTCGGATTAGATACTATTAGGAGTGTCTAATCAAGGGTAGTTGGTTTCAATCTTTTCCGATAAAGAGATTGAGGTTTTGATATTTGCCTAGAATATAAAACGATTAGGTGTTAATTCTTCTAAGCATAAAAGAATTAGGTTAATCTTTAGCCTATGAAAAAAATAGGGTTATTCCTGAGCCTGTGAAAAGGAATTGTAAAGCTTGATTCTGAGCCTGCGTAAATAATCGTTTTGTAAGGGTTTGATTCCTACCTAATTATAGGGATCATAGTGATTAGTGGGTGCGACTCTCCGCGGAGCTCGGGGACTGGATTAACCAAGAATAACTTGGTGAACCAGTATAAATTTCTAGTGTGTTGCATTCTTTTATTTATTTATTTTTGTATTTTTTGGTGTGCACCTAGTTGATACTTAATTTTCGCTGCTATATAGATAATAATTAATTTAGGGTAAAAATTAATTATTTGATTTTTGAAGTATTTTATTTGAATTAATTTTTATCTACCCAATTCACCCCCTTTTGGGTAGTTCACTGGGCCAACAAATTCAAAAAATAATCTTAAAATATATCCAAAATTTTGAGAACAGATATATATTTATCAAACTCATTTCTATCTAGGGAGTAAAAGAACAAGCGACAACCAGCTATATTGTTATTTTACTTCTTTCCATGAAGCGGCCAAATGAAAAGCAAGAAAGATGAGGATCACTTTATTGCACAAAAAGGTGAAGACAGTCTCTATTCCATGAATTCAATTTTTATTTCATCTGCAAAATCCATCTTTCTTATAACAATGTCTTTGTCCTATGATCTAATAACTTTCCGTTAAATAAGAACAATATCTTTTCATCCAGCCTGCTGCCCAGTTCTTCACACTTCATCGCCAAGGTTATCTTGCTGTCGTCTTCCAAGCTATTCATTTGGACACTTTATCAACTAATTGTATTTCACAAATCATGCATGACTCTAATCTCTTTCCACATAAAAGAGATTAGGGACAACCGTCTATATGATCAACGACCAGACAAATATGTCATTGCCTAAGCCATACCCTCAGCTAAAATGGTTGTGAAGCAATTGCCTTTTGTTTCATTTACCTGTTTTTTTAGTTACAGTAAAGCCTGTTATCAGTAGCATTAATGTTGTCACGTTGCTTCACTATCGTTGGTTATCTCTCAACTCCAAAAATTATTTAACGTGGATTTTTTCTCACATTTGTAAATTAACCACCAGTCTCATCCACATTTGACGTGGGATAAATCTAACACAGAGAAATCGAATTAGCCCTATTAAAGAAGGTTTCAATAGTGATATGAATTGGAGTTGATAGTGACATCAATCTCTTTCTTCTTTCTTTCAAAAATGGAACATTTACCAATTCAATCTTTTCGCTGGTTGTGAATGCATTTTGTGCAAAGCATTGAGCGAGCACGATTGTGTCTTAATGTCCGGCAAAAGCCCAAGAAAGGTTGATTGTCAATGAATTTAGGTCACTATTTTTAACCATTTCCTTAATTTCAGCAGGAAAATACTTGATGGTCTCCTGACCTTTAAACTCATTTGAATCTGCTCATCTCCTAAAGAAATGTTAATCTTTCCAATTTTTTAATAGGAAACAAAATGAGGCAAAACCCATTGTAACTCGATTTTCTTTGTTGTTCCTACAAATTGGGAACAGAACAAAAAAAGAATGGTTGAATATAATTTTTTGATGAACAATTAAGTGTTTATATTTTTATGGGACTAATGTGCTTACTGAGTGGTTTCAGATTCATAGTTCCATATTATTTGATTGAGAAGAGGAATCGTCGATGGGGAATCATTGAAGAAAATGTAATGGGTGCAAAATTGAAATGATGATGACGTGAAAAGTTTTGAAGACATTGAGGACAACTAAGTGAAAACAACTCTTTACTTATATACTTTTAATGCAACCCGAATTAGGATCATGCACGACACTTTAAAATGAATTAATCTTATGTGTGTTTCAGTATGAATTGATAAGTTTAAGATTCTAAAATGGTTTTTTTATAATGTGGTTAATTATCAAAATGGTTTTAGTTAAGGACCTAATATAAAAATTGGTTTTAATGCTTAAAATGATGATTTTTTGAGTCAATTCGGTCAATCGGCCAAAGGGGTTGGTCGATTAACCAAAATAGTGTGTTTTGGAAGTAAAATGGGAGACCTATTGATCCATTCGGTAAACCGACAAGTTGGTTCGATCGACTAATGAATCCTATAGCCGAAATAGGAAAAGGGAAGGGGCCCCTAAACCAATCAGTCAACCGACCAGGGAGGTCGGTCAACTGACTCAGTCAATTGGCAAAGTTGGTTTGAGAAGGGCAGTAGACCAACAGTTTTGGGTGCATGGTCGACCGACGTGCCCAATCAACTTTTTGACTGATTCATTTTCTTGATCAAGTCATCTCGTTTTGGATGATTTCAAGGGAGGTTTTCGAGGGATTCAAGTATATTTTAGATATATATGACATATTTAATGATTCCTATTTAATTGGTCCATTTAATCTAATATTCCTTTAACTAAAGTGATTTAATACTTCCTATTTTCTTGGATTTTTATTTGAAAAAATTTGAAAGATCAAAATGAGTTTTCTCAAGACTATTATTTAATGAAACATATCTATTTTGAATATATATGAAATATAAGGTCTTGGGATATTATTTAATGACATATCGTTTGAAAATTAGCCGTTGGAAATCTAGTTCTAGGCCTAATAATATAGACCTGCGGGATTGAGTTTTATCACATCAAGAACAATCATATTTGTGCTTTGTAAAAGAGATTTTGTTGTTGGAAATAATAAGTGAGATTATTCATGGAGTTCTTGATCTAAGACGCTCATCGTTATTGTTATCGGTTTGGGTTTTGCTTTCAAGTTATTATAATCATTTTCGATGAATCCTGGTGAGATTTTTCCAAGCTATTGATTTTATTTTCTTATATTAGTTTGATTAATTGCTCGGATAAGATATTTGAGAAAAATCGTTTTTGAACTTAATTCTGTGAAAATCTTTTCAATTATTTTTATTGAAAATCTGATTACGTGCTACTTGTGTGCTACCCATTATTTTTATAATCATATTTATTTGCCTCATGTTGTATCTATCACGTAGTTATTATTCGGGACATTAATTGAGTGTATCTGTATTGAAGTGATAGAAACTCCTTGTGGAAAAAAAATTGTTATTTTTTGTATTTGTGAGTTTGAGCAGATTAGATATGTTTGGGTCGATGTCTAATCAGGGTAGCTAGGGTTTCGATTTTTTTCCTGTGAAAAATATTAGAGTTTGATGTTTATCCAGCAAAAACGTTAGGTTATTCTTTTCCCTTGAAAAGATTAGATTTTAATTTTTCCTGTGATTGTAAAAGTTTGTCCTTCCCATGTGAAAAGAATATAGTAGTATGTTGATTCTAAGCTTGTAAAAGAATCAGATTAATAAATGTTGATTCTGAGCCTGTGAAAAGAATCGAGATTGTAAGGATTTGGTTTCCACCTGGGAAATAAATCAGGGTTTAGTGGATTGCGAATCTCCGTGGAGTTTGGGGGACTGGATAGAGGTAAGACTAGCTTGGCGAATTAGGATAAATCGTTGCGTGTTGTATTGTTTATTTCTTTTTTATTGTTTGGGTATGCATTTAGATTAAACAAAGTTTCGCTACTTATCAAGATAATAATCAATTTAAGATAATTGAGAATTGTGTTGAAGTGTTTAATTGCCTAAATTTTGTAATTACCCAATTCAACCCTCTCTTGGGTTGGGCCAACAATTGGTACCAGATCTGGTTTAATTTATTTGGCTTAACATCTTAGTTAAAAATATCACATGGCACATCACATAAACACTCTAGTTGAGAGGTAATCTAGGCATCGTCCCACTTTGTTCACAGGTGATAACTATTCATTCTAGAAAGACAGAATTATTGCCTTTCTACAAGCCACTAATATGATATGTGGCTGGCCATTGAAGATGGTAGATATATTTCCTCAGGAGAATGGAGTGATTAAAAAGAATGAACAACTAAGTTCTCCTGATAAACAAACGTTGTCTATTAATTCTCAAGCTATTAACATTATCTTTGCTTCTTTAGATGCAAATGAATATAACAGGGTTTCAAGTTGTAAATCGGCGAAAGAAATATGGGATGCATTGCAAATCACACACGAGAGAAGAAATCAGGTGAAACAATCCAAGATCAATGCCTTCGTTCATCAATTCGAACTATTCAGAACGGGTGATGCAGAAACAATTCAGAAAATGTATACAAGATTTAATAATATCTGCAATAATCTTGGTCAACTCGGAAAATCTTTATTCCATGGAAGACAAAGTACAAAAGGTTTTGAGATTGTTGACTAAAGTTTGGGAGCCAAAGGCGACTGTAATCAAGGAAGCTAAGGATCTCACTAAATATTCTATCGATGATCTTATTGAGAATCTAATTACTCATGAGACAGCTATTCGAGAATATAAGGATGAATCAATAAATAGCAAAAATAATTTCTTAGCACTGAAAACTCAAATGAATGAGGAAAATGACGACAGTAATGACATAAATATTGACAGTGAGCAATAAAAAGATATGGCGCTCTCACCAAGAATTTCAGAAAGATAATCCGATGAACAATCCGTGGAAAGAAAAATTTAAACATGAATAATGTTGAATGCTACAATTATCACAAAAGCGGTCATTTTCAATCCGAATATCCCGAGATAAATAAGGAAAAAGAAAAGAAAAGAAAGAAAAAGAAAAAGGTCGGTGAAAAAGAGTAAGAAGAAATTTATGAAAGCTACCTAAGATGACTTAAAGTCAAGTAGCTCAGAAAAATCGAGCAGTAATGATTCGTTTATGCTTGTTTTGATGGCCACTGGAGATAAGGAAACACGATGCTCTAGTTATTGTCCTTTATATTTGGATGAATTATTTGATGTTTATCAAGAACTAATGCATGAATATGAAAACTAGTGTTCTCAAATTAATGCCCTACGAAGTACAATTAACTTACTTAACGAGCAAGTGATTAAATTCGAATCTGAAAACAATGAATTGAAATCCAAGGTTTAGGATTTACGTTTGTTAGCCTAAGCAGTTTCAATCATAGGATCCCCGAATAAATGTGATTTTGACAATAACACCATATTTGACGTTTTAAATGAACTAACAATAATTTTGAGTATAGATTATCCAAGCATCACCGAAACATATTGTTGATATATCCGTTTTGGTGATATCAATATATGTGTTATGATGATGTCACAATATGTGTTTTGATGATGTCAATATTAGTGATATGATGATGTCACATTAGACACAAATTATATGTTCCAATATGTTTTGATTGAATCATACCTCGAGTGTACTAACTAATGTGATATTTTAAGTGCAGGTATTAGGAGTCAATTATACATTGCGTGTACTAACCACAATGGAATTTTAAGTGTGAAATGTAAGTATAATCACGATATCAAGATCGCAAGACTTAGGTAAGATTAAGTTCATTAGATTAAGTCCATAAGATGTTACTTTTGAAGAGATTATGGACTTTGGCTCATTAGGATGCACGCACACACTGAGAGTGCATATATTCATGATATTATAATTTAAACTTATACATTATTTTATTATATCATGATATATGTGATTGGATTGTTCAACACATGATTATTTGTTAAATTTACATCTTGATCACAATATGCTTAATATGAGAAAACTTATTTTCAATGTGATCAAAAGATACATTGTATGCGTTGCTTGATACAACATGCTAAGAATAGTTATTATACAATAACAACGTGATATATTTAATCTAATATACTCAACTTATATTTATATCATGATATGATGTGTTCAAGACAGACCTTGCATGCATTACATGATCAATATATGCTTACAATGATGATATGATCAATATATATATATATATATATATATATATATAATTGTGATATATTGATTCTAACATGTCCAATATACTTATATATCACAATAGGTGTCATCGATTTTGATCAATACATGCATATATGAGAAATTGATTATTTGATCACAAATATTCTTAAAATGCTTAAACTTGAATTCTATGTGATCATATGGTACATTGCATGATCTCAATATGAAAACACTTCAAATATCATTGAAACAATATTCTAAAAGTGTTTTGAATAGTAAATGACCATGGACTGAGGTTAAAAACCAAGAACGGACGAAAATAACACTTGCGCTAAAGTTACAGCACAAGTAGTCGACTACATTTAGGTAAAGTAGTCGACTACCTTCAAACAGAAGGTTCCAGCAGAAAAATATGCACATACCTTTGTTCACTCAAATTGTCATATCTCACTCATTTGAAGTCCAAATTAGGTGATTCATTTTTCTATGAATAGCTAATTCAATTACCTTTAATTATGTCTATTAAGAATTATATGGACCTGTCCTTGATTTTCAAAGTAGTTTTTTTATCAACAAGTCAGTAGGTTTTCTCTTTCCTACTCTGTTTTCGGTCTAATCTTTAATCCATCTTAATTTGTTTTTTATGAGCCTTGAATGTTTGAATACCTTATTTAATATGTCTAGTATCATGAAAAACATTCAATTTGACCGAATTATCATTAGATTAAATCAATTAGATTAAAACCATTTCAAAGGTTTAAGAACACATTTCACAGCTTTTTTGTCATAAACTCAAACTTAGATTTGTATATCAAATCTTGATTGGAATGTTCAAATCATATTATGAGATGTTAGTTTAACATGTCTACATAATATATTTATGATTAATTGATATGTTCATCACTACATCTATGATTAATTGACAAATTAGCTCAAAGGGTATGAAAATTCTATTTTCATCATGCTAAATGAATTCTAAGTGTTCAAATGCTTTAAACACTTGTATGTGCTTAATTGGATTGTATAAATGTGTGATATACATTATACATTATTTATATGAATGATCAAATTCATAATCATATAAAAATACAAGTATAAAGATCTGAATTTGTCAAGACAACCAAGTGGGAATACAAAGATATCATTTTGACTTAGTAGTAGGGTAACTCATTTAATGCAAGCCCATACATTGTCTTCCACAAATATGAATGACATCTTATCTTAAACAAACTTGTTGCATATTTCAAAGTTGAGGAGCCTTACATTCAATGATTCCTACCCAACTTTAAATAACTCTATCATGCTTTGTCTACAATCATTATTACCACTCATACTCAATTATATACATTGTATATGTGATATATGGCTGTAATTTTCCACTACCTCAATGACATGAATGGACTATGGGTTCTTTACATTTAATTACAATATCTAGTATTAAATGAGGTTGAAAAAAAAATGTTGACAAATCTGCAGAGATAATGGAGAGGAACCTATGCATTTTGAATCTTGAAATTTAAAGAGGATTTCCAAACGGTCACTTTGCTCTCAAGTTCTTAAAGTGTAAAGTGTAACATTCTCCTATATTCTCTACATATATATAAAGAAGAATATTGATGGAGAAAATCATCCATCTATCCAAGTATCAATCAAGTGAGGTACAAAGATCAATCATACAAAAAGTAGTTCAAAAAGCTATACTACAAAGTGATATTCTTCTACACCATATCTTTGATTCTTATACTTCTTGATCACTCTTGTACTTAAGGTCTATCTATATTTTCTTAAGTGATATTTGTGAGAAGAACTAAACACTAGTGAGTGAAAGTGTTGTAATCTTTATAGAGAGTGTTTAGAGCTCCAAGGTCGGTTTTGTAAGTTAGATTACAAAACCATTTTGAGTGTTGTATTGAGAGATTGTACTTCATATAAACATCCAAACAAGGAAGATCATCAACATCACTATATCAACATCAACTTGTGAAGAAGTTGAAGAAGACCAACGAAGGCGCCTTTGGTAGTAACGGACCAATCTCGCCAGAAAGAAGATCATGTGGAACAGTTTGATCTTTACCCGTAAGAAGATTGTGAAAGGTCTATCTTCACCCATAAGAAGAGTGAAAGGTTGTAAATGGTTTGATCTTCACCCGAAAGAAGATTTCAAATGGTTTATTCTTCACCCCTAAGAAGATTAAAGATTAGTGAACTAAAACTCTCCGTCAGGAGCGCGGAGGAGTAGACTAGGTAAGAAGGTCTTGCCGAACTACTATAAAATCCTTGTGTTTTGTGATTTGATTATCTCTATCCCTTACTCTTTACTTTGATTATTTTGATTTGATTGATTATTTTGCTGCACACATAAACACAAGAACTTCCAAGTTTGATTTGAGATTTTAGTAGAAAGATTGCACGAAAAATTATATATATATCCAATTCACCCCCCCCCCCCCCCCCTTGGATCAATCTCTGGGCCAACACATATCATGGAAGTGAATAAAAGTTGAAAGGTATGAAATGTATGATTTAAATTAAAGTAATTTTTCATTTTGACAATATTCTAGACATATTGAACTCGAAACTCTATTGGACGCGCACACACACCGTATGTGAACAAAATTGTGATTTATTGATCTTGACATGTTAAATATGCCTAAATAACACAATGTGAAGTATGTGTTTGATCATTACATACTAAAATAGAAAAATCAGCTATTGATTATAATTATGCAAAATTAAAAATTTACGTTCTTAATATGATCATAAGGTATATTGTATTTTTAGATCATGTAAACATCATGAATATACTTGATACATGTTTTAAAAGTATTTAGAATGATAAACGGTTATAAACAGAGACCGAAAACCCAAAACGGACGAAAACAGAATGCCATAGGAATTGCAGCATAAGTAGTCGACTACTTCTCGAGATTTTTTTTACTCTCTCCTGCTCTGTTTTTGGCTTCTCGTTTTAGCATCATATGCTCATTCTAATTGTTGTATGATGATTCCAATACATTATAATTATTATATAATATGTTATCATTATTCAATTTGATCAAAATCATGTTAAATTAAAGCGAATTTGATCAAAACAATTTGAACAAACCAATAACACAATTTGCAGATTTTGTCATGAACCCAAAAATTGGATTGGCATATCAAATCTTGTTCGGAATGTTCAAAACATGTTATGACAAGTTAGTTTAATGTGTCTACTTGATATATTCATGATCAATCGATATATTTATCATTATATCTAAGATTAATTGACAAATTGGCTCAATAACTTTTCAAATTTTGTTTTGTGAATGAAAAAATATGTTTTAAGTGTTTGAACCTCTTGGAATCATTCTCAATTCATAAAAGACTTGTATTAATGTTCAAACGTCATTATATATTTTTGAATTTGATAAAAAAATTCGTGCATATACTTGTATACATGAATTATACATGCATTTGTCAAGCCAACCAAGTGGGAATACAAAAGAATATTATTTTGACTTTGTGGTAGGGTAGCTTATTAAATGCTAACCCATACCTTATCTCGCACAATGTGTATGGCAACCTATCTTGAACAACTTGCTACATAATTCAAAATTGAGGAGCCTTAACTTTAGCAATTCCCATCTAGCTTTGAATATTTCTATCATGATTTGTCCATATGTTTTAAATGCCAACCATACTCAATCATATGCATTGAATATATGAACATCAAAGCTGTATTTTTCCACTACCTCAAAGACAAAATAAATAATGGGTCCTTTGGAATTAATTAGACATATTTATCATTTATGAGGATGGAAAATGTTGTTAGCAATTGACAAATCTGTAGAATTTTGAAGTGGAGCAGAGTCTTTGTCTTGACAATTTTGAAGAAAATCTGACAACGGTCATATTGCTCTCAACTCTTCAATTGAGATATTCTCCATTCATTCTCTACACCTGTATAAGAAGAAAGATTGTTGGAAGTTTCAATAAGAAGTAAATAATTCACCAAGTATCTTTCATTCAAGTTGAGCTACAAAGATCAAAGAGATACTACCAAGGCTTCCAAGCAAAAATTTGTGCAACAACACTTCTTCTCTTTCTTGATTCATTTTCTTGAGTAATTGTTGTATTTGCTTCACACACATAAATTCTTGAGTTCTATATCTTGTGAATGTTGAAGCTCCATTTTGTGAGACGATGATAAATTTGATTGTAAATCTTGAGTAAGGGTTATGCTCAAGAAGAGCGATTTGTGAGTAGAACATATTCACTCTAGATTGTAAAACCTTCGGATACAAACTTCTCAATTGACGACTATAGACAGTTCGGTATTCACCCGTAAGAAGATTAAAGATAGTGAAATCCTCGAAGGAGCTCGGGGGAGTGACTAGGTAAAGGGTGTTTGCTGAACCACGATAAAATACTAGTGTCAATCTCTCTAACTCTACTTTTTACATTTTTGCTTTTATTTGTATTTGTGATTTTTTTTTTTATGGAATATCCATTGTGTACTTTACACAAATCACATGAACACTTAGTTTATATTAAATAGAATTAATTAACGAAATATTTGCCAAAATCCAATTCACCTCTCCTATTGGGTAATTCTTGGGCCTTCAACATTCTATTGTTATCAAGTTCATGGGTGGTAAAAATATTTTGCAAATGCTTTCGAGGAGTTCAAGATAAATGTTTGATAAAGCTGGAATTGGTTTTCAAAAAAATATTAAACAAAAACGATTTCACAATTTCTTTTCTGAAAGCAAAAATCTTGTTAGATGTTTTAAGTGTAATATTGTAGGGTATATAGTAAATAAATGTTTTTAAAGAATATCTAAATGTAAACAAATTTGGGTTCTTAAATGAACTAAAATTGTCCCAACTAACAAGATTGGGCCCACATAGACTGGGTACCACTTAGGAACTATTAGAGGTGCTCCTTACAGGTTATTCTGAAAGCATCAAATAGAAAAGAAAAAATGGTTCCTGGATAGTGGTTGTTCTCGACACATGATGGGAGATAAATCAAAATTTATATCTTTGACACCTAAAGATAGAGGTCATGTGACTTTTGGAGACAACGCAAAGGGTAAAATTATCGGCATAGGTAACATCAATAATGGGTCTACTACTATTGAAGATTCTTTATTAGTAGACGGTCTTAAACATAACCTACTTAGTATCAGTCAATTATATGATAAAGGTTGTAATGTGAAATTTGATCATAATAGATGCATTATTAAGAATGGGCATGATAATAGTATATTAGTTGTTGCATCATGTACACGCTCGGATTCACAACCTTGTTTTCTCCTCGCGGTAATTGGACTACTCGCAAGTGTACGAGGTCTAGTTTTAATATAATGGATCGTTTAGGATCGGATATTGTTCCACTGGGAAATTCGTTAATTCGGTTGAGTATTGCGATTTCAATAGTTTCATATTATCTCGACTAATCATAACTCGTTTGTTTTCTAATTACTATACTAAGATAAATGACAACTAAAAAGTTAGTTTTAATTACACTAATTACTTAGGTATAAATCTCTTTCATATAATGCATAACCGATTTCATTTAGTTAGATATAACGGTTTTTATCTAATCCGACAACCTCTGTATCAATAACTCCTCCGCTACCTCTCCCGAGTGTAAAATGAGGGATTACATGACTTCGTGTCAACGAAAAAGTCCCCTTCAACGCTTTAACAACCCTAGGTTGCGTGAGTTTTGAGCCAACGACATGGGTTCCATACGTTCTAACACCCTCCCAGGTCGTTAGAACGTCACGTTGTATTTACCCTAGTCTAAATCCGAGGTTACCTCTCCCGAGTGTCAAACCCTGTATTCTCGATCTATCAATACTAGTATAATAACAAGAATAGCGATAAACACAATCGGATTTAGACAAACTACTCGTTAAAGTAACATAAATTTACTCAACTAAACGGTTACATGATTTCGACTACACCTAAGTAACATTTAACTACTACTACAAGATCTTAGCCATATACCATCCAAAATAAGAGGGATTCAACATTCTTAGATATGAAAAAGTGATTACAAAGAATAAAACAAGAGAGAAACGATCAATCTGGAAGTGAAACGGTTCACTGTCACTAATGATCGATCCGTAAATTTTCCTTCTTTATCCGAATGATGAACCTCTTTCTTGATCTTCAAAATATAGCTTAATAGATCTTTTCTAGGGTTAGGGTTCTTCAACTCCCTGTTTCAGACGTGGCCAAAGGGTATTTATAGGCCTAGAGGTTCAAAAATATCTAAACAGATATTTTGACCTGTTCTGCGATTTCTGCCTAAGCGGTAGAAATTTCACTTAGGCGGAGTTTAAGTCGGTTAGAATTCCACCTAAGCGGTAGAATCTTCGCTTAGGTGGAGGACTAACTTCTTGGCTCCTTATCTTTCTGACGGAATTCCGCCTAGGAGGTAGCTACTTTGCCTAGGCGGATTTACAGTAGTGCAGCTCTATCCTGCAGTTCAGTACTTCCAGTGTTCTGGTGGATTTCCGCCTAGGCGGTGGAAACTTTGCCTAGACGGATTCAATACTTAAGCCCTTGCAACCTTCTGACGGATTTCCGCCTAAGCGGTGGAAACTTCGCCTAGGCGGATTTCAAATCTTCAGTTTTTGTATCTTTCTGATGAATTTCCGCCTAGGCGGTGGAAACTTCGCCTAGGAGGAATTGCTCTGTTATTTGAAACCTCTTTTTTCATCTTTTTGGCTACCCCTTTCGCACCATTTCGCTTGATTTGTCGATTGTTTACGTCCCTGCTCCTGACTAATAAAAACAGCTAAAACGGTATTCAAACTTTAATAAAATACACAAAAACAGGCAAATTCGGTTTAGAATTAGATAGGTATTTTACACCTATCACATCACACGTTGAAAATTTCTATACATTTTCATTTAAATATTTCTCGGCTCAAAATTTATTATGTTTGAATGCATTATCTCAGAATAGTTGGTTATAACATAGACATATTGGGCATGCTAGTATGGAGTTAATATCAAATTATCTAAGAAGAGTCTTGTATGTGGTTTGCCTGCATTAAAGTATGTTAAGGATAAAGTATATAGTGTATATCAACTAGGTAAGCAATCTAGGTCATCGTTTAAGAAGACACTATATATATCCACATTGAAATGCCTTGAATTGTTAAATCTTGATTTATTTGGTTCAAATTCCATTACTAGTTTAGGAGGTAAATTTTATGTATTCGTGATTATTGATGATTATTATAAACTTGCATGTGTTTTCATCTTATCTAAGAAAAGTGAGGTTGCTTCAATTTTCTCTAAATTTTGTAAACGTGTGCAAAATGATAAACAATCATACATTATTAACATTCGCAGTGATACAGATAGAGAATTTAACAATGATGAAATTATAAGTTATTGTGATGAGCATGGGTATGCACACAACTTTTGTACACCAATAAGACCATGTGGAGAGATAAAACAGGACGTCTCAGGAAAAGGTTAAAATAATGCTGAATGAGAATCGTCATTTTAAATATTTCTGGGCTGAAGCGGTAAGTACTGCGTCTTATGCCATAAATAGTATCTATATCCAGAGAGGTTTTAATAAAACCCTTTATGAGATTTGGAATGGCAAAACTTCAAATATATCGTATTTTATAGTTTTTGGATGTAAATATTTTATTTTAAATGATAAGAATTATTTGGAAAAGTTTGATGCCAAATCTGATTATAGTATCTTCTTTGGGTACGATTCGGATAGTAAAGCATATAAATTTTTTAATAAATGTACTTTAGTTGTGGAAGAGTCTATGTTTTCTGTATTTGAGGAATCTAATTTACTTGTGTCGAGAACAGATTTCGATAATGATAATGTAGATACAATGACTAAGCAAAGCATCCAAGGAATTGAGATAGGAAAAGAGCCATCAAGTCCAAAGAATGAGGAGATAAAATATGAAGATAAGATTTTACCATAAGCTATAAAGATAACTCCTGTACATTCACAAACTAAAGAAAAGATTTTTATTAATCAAACCAAGTACACCAAGGAGTTACTAAAAAAAATACGGCTTGGATGGTGCTAAAAAATACAGAACTCCCATGGCAACAGTTACAAAATAGAAAAAAACGATACAGGTAAAAAGTGAATGAGAAAATATATCAAGAAATGATTGGTAGTTTGTTGTATCTTACTGCTAGTAGATATGATATAATATTTAGTGTATGCGTGTGCATTAGATTTCAATCTTGTCTGAAATAATCACATCTAACAACTGTCAAATGAATCTTTTGATATTTAAAAAGGACAAGTGATCTAGGATTATGGTATTCTAGGGAGAGTAACTTTAAACTAATTAGTTACTCCTACACTAATTTTGTTGGCTGCAAAGTTCAGCGTAAAAGTACAAGTGGTTCATGTCATTTTTTGGGACATGCCTTGGTTTCTTGGTCCAACAAGAAACAAAAATTAATTTCCTTATCTACAACGGAGGCAGAATATATGGAAGCTGGTAATTGTTTTACTCAAATTTTATATATTAAACAACAATTATATGACTTTAGGATATGTATGGGAGAAACCACTATCTACTGTGATCATAAAAGTGCTATTTGCTTAATTAAGAATCCAACACAACTCTCATGAACTAAGCACATAGAAATTCGACACTATTTTATTCGTGATCACATTAAAAAAAAAAAAAAGATGTGTTTAATGAATATGCTGATACCACCAATTAACTTCCTGACATTTTAACTAAACCCCTAACTGAAGATCAATTTATCAAAATTATTTGAGGTTTAGGCATGGCTAGCATAGCAATGTATGTCTAGCGTAATGTTTTGATCCTCCGCCCCCCTTTTTTGAGATGACAAAAGAGGAAACGTTGATGTTTAAGGAATTTGTACGCCCAAGCATTGCATTTATACAGGGGGAAAAAATATTTTGGCAATTATTTTATACTGAATGAGAAAAACTTAAATCGATTATATTATATTGAGGGAGAGAAAATTATAATTTTTTATGTATTTGTTCACAGATAATGCTTAAATTAGCTTAAATACCCGTTTTCGGATTTAGGGAGAGTGAGGTTATATTATTTCTTTTGTGAGAAAATATAAAAGTTAATTGTCATCATAAAAAAGTGAGATATTGTTGAATCCAATGGTTTGATGAACAATTAAGTGTTGCTATTTTTATGGGACTAATGTTTTTGTTGAGTGTTTTCAGATTTATAGTTCCATGTAATTTGATTAAGAAGTGGAATCGTTGAAGAAAATATAATGGTTGCAAAATGAAAATGACCAATACGTGAAGAGTTTTGAAGACATTGAAGACAACTAGGTGAAAACAACTCTTTAATTATATACTTTTAATGAAACCCGAATTAGGATCATGCACGACACTTTAAAATCAATTGATCTTATGTGTATCTTAGTAAGAAATGATAATTTTAAGATTCTAAAATGACTTTTTATAATGTGGTTAATCAAAAAAATGATTTTGGTGAAGGACCTAATTAAAAATTAGTTTTAAATCTCAAAATGATGAGTTTTCGACTCAAATCGGCCAATCGGTGAAAGGGATCGGTCGACTAACCAAAATAGTATATTTTGGAAGTGAAATGGGTGATCTACTGGTCCATTCAGTCAGCCAGAAAAGTTGGATTATTCGACTAACGAATCCCATATCTAAAATAGGAAACTAACGAATATAGCAACTGAAATAAGAAAAGGGAAAGGGCCCTAGGACCAATCAGTTAACTGACTAGGAAGGTCGATCAACTTAATGGGTGCAATCCAAAGACTAATTTCGGTCATTGGAGAAGGGCGGTCGACCGACGGTTTTGGGTGGTCAACCGATATACCCAGTCAAGTTTTTGACTGATTCATTTTCTTGGTCAAATCATCCATTTTTTTATGATTTCATGGGAATTTTTTGAGGTATTCAAGTATATTTCAGATATACATTATATATTTAATGATGCATATTTAATTGGTCTATTTAATTTAATATTCTAACTAAAGTGATTTAATATTTCCTATTTTTGTGGATTTCGATTTGAAGGACCAAAATGAGTTTTCCCAATAGTATTTTTTAATGAAACATATTTATTTTGAGTATATATGATATATGGGATCTTGAGATATCATTTAATGACATATCATATGAAAACTAGTCGTTGAAGGTCTAGTTCTAGGTCTATTAATGTAGACCTACGGGATTGAGTTTTATCACATCATGAACAATCGGATTTGTGCTTTCTAATAGAGATTTTGTCACTAGAAATTATAAGTGAGATTATTCATTGAGTTCTTGATCTAAGGCATTCATTGTTATTGTCATTGGTATGAGTTTTGCTATCAAGTTGTTCTAATCATTTTTTTCGAATCCTGGTGAGATTGGTCCAAGCTATTGGTTTTATTTTCTTATATTAGTTTGATTAATTGTTGGGATAATATATTTGAGAAAAATTATTTTCGAACTTAATTATGTGAAAATCTTTTGAACAAATTCTATTGAAAATTACATGCTACTTGTGTACTACCAATTATTTTTATAATCAGATTTATTTGTCTTACATTGTATCTATCACATTGTTATTATCCGGGATATTAATTGAGTATATCTGTACTGGGGTGGTAGAAACTCCTTGTGGAAAGAAACTTGCTATTTTTTGCATTTACGAGTTTGAGCAGATTAAACACGTTTAGGTCAATGACTAGTTAGGGTAGCTGGGGTTTCGATCTTTTTTCTGCAAAAAGGTTAGGTTATTCTTTTTCTTGAAAAAGTTTAGGGTTTAATTCTTCATGTAATTGAATTAAGTGTGATTGTAAATGTTTGTTCGTAGCTTGTGAAAAGAATATAGTGGTAGGTTTATTCTTAACCTATAAAAGAATCATGTTTGTAAAGATTGATTCTGAGCCTGTGAAAAGAATCAAAATAATAAGCATTTTGTTCCATCGTGGGAAAAGAATCAGGGCATGGTGGATTGCGAATCTCCGTGGAGATCGGGAGACTGGACGTAGGTAAGACTAGCTTACCCAACCAGGATTAATCGTTGTGTGTTACACTATTTATTTCTTTTTGATTGATTGGGTGTGCATTTAGATTAACCACATTTATGCTACTAATCCGCTTGCCATTTAAACTGATTTTTTAAGTAATAAAAATAGAGAAGAGAAATGAATGTGGTGTGAATTATATTCTACAAGTATATATATATATAAGTAAATTTTGGTACCAAAACAAAATTTCCCCAACCACTTTCCTATCAACAACTTTCCCAATTTCTTTACTAGTTTCCTGCCAAACTATTTTCTTTCAATTTTATGTATTTTTTTCTCGCCAAAATATTTTCCTCCATTATATTCCCATTTCCCTCCAATTTTCTACCTATTCCCTGCCCTAAATTTTCTATATATAGCAAAAGTCACAGTTCTCAATTTAATCACCTGAGGTACTCCGGTAAAGTGTTTCTAAAGAAAATGAATAGAACATATGAAAAAAAATATGGTGAATGTTTTGTGTGTGTATATATATATATTACTCTATTTTTGTTTCTATTCCTAATTTGATGGTTTTTTGTTTTGTAGGCAAGTATTTTGTGAATGTTAGTGATCAAATAACTAGTCAGCATGCCATCACATTAGGAGGGCTAATTAAAATGAGATCAGGCAAATTCTATAATGGTTTTGCAGGGACAAAGTTGTGTTGCTTCAACACTTTACCGAAGTGTAAAAAAAATGCTGGCAAATGAAGTATTCGCCAACCCCTTTTCATGTTGAACCAAACAATGTTCACAAATCATGTAATTTACTGTAACTGTAAAGCTTTTGTTGAGGATGTGATAAACATAGGTAACTTTGCACAAATCCTAAATGAGACAGGTAGCATAGTGAAGTATTTACCGAAATCGATGAACAACTTGACAGTTAGGATGGCTTCAAAAGGTTGGGACTATTTATTTGAATTTAACGAGTTTGTAGAATTTCCTGATGGTATATGGAGGGATTACGTGAGTGCCCTTAAATATATCAGAGCACCAAAGTTTGTTGATCCGCCCGTTTAACAAACTTTATTTCGAAGTCGAATTTTGTAGTAGTTGTTATTGTAATAGACTATGTGTTTGTTTCTATGTATTGTCTTGGTATTGTAAACCCTTCTTGTTGTATGTGTGTTTTTTGAATGCAAATAAAGATAAAAAAAAAAAAAAATAAATAATAATAATAATAATAATAATAATAATAATAATAATATGGTGTTTGGTAGAGGTAGCATTATTATTATTTAACTAGAAATGATATAGTATAACCATTCTTCTTTTACACTAATCCATGCTATAACATTAATACTCCTATAATAGTTAGCACTAATTTAATTGGGGGGGGGGGGGGGGGGGGATCGTTTAGCTCCAATTTAGCGCTAGTTTAAAAAATCAAAAAAACATGATTAAGACCTGTTTAGATAAATATTGCTCGTTTTATAATATGAGACAAATTCTTACTTACAAAAACTAATACTAAATTTTTAACTCACTATAATCTCTCAATCTAATCCTGACTTAATTTCAAGTACAACAAATCTAATACAATAACTAAAAGTGGAAGCCATTACCCAAAATGAACGAGAGCTCTCCATTGCTATTTCCCTAGATTATATGAATTTATCTCTTTGTATTCTTTACTTCAGTGAATTTAAATGCATTGACGTAGAATTTTAGTGGCCCCAATATTTTTTTATTGTCAAAAAAGATTTTAACGGATTTCAACAGACGTAGGAAATAATTTATTGTGTTATGTTTGGTTATTATTTTTTGAACCCGGAAGGTACGTCAAAGGAGTCGATCCTACCGTTACTCCCTTATGTGTAACCAATGTTACAGCCATGGCGATGTCGCCTCC